>OX463858.1:32002232-32056490 GCA_949825065.1 Odontocerum albicorne
ATTTTTTTCAAACTAAAACTTCATTCTATTCTTTCATTCATGCACTACTTTTTAAAACCATAACTCTTTTAGCCCTGCATCAACATGTAGGAAGATTTTGATTCTGCAAAGCAACTTGCATTTCGTTTTACTAATGAGGCCATGTGTTTTCTATATCTCAATATCTATTCATAAAATTCCCACAAAATTCTCAAAAAATCAATATTTGTTCTATGTAAGCGTTGTTCCACTAAAAACAAATCTTAGTTCTTTACCACTATAAAATAAGTCTTCGACAATTACGTAAGTCTGCTTGGTGAAGTTTGGTAATATTTTGTGGTATACATACATAACATATATTGAACTTAAATATACATATAATTATTAAATAATTTTAAAACAATGACTGTAATTTATTATTACTACTGCTTTTTGTATCTTCATGGTAGTTTAAGATAAAGTTTTGTATTATTTGTCAATAATTTTAAATACTTTATAACATGTTCATTTGCATATAAAGACACTGCTGTGTCGTTAATAAAATAAATAAATAAGTAATAAATTGAAGAAATAATTAATAGAGTTTTCTTTGCATAACGCCCCTGCGTAATTGGGATAAAGAAACAACGAAGGAATGCTAAAGAGTAGCAGGTGGCCTAGGATCGTCTGATATGATTGCTGCAGCCCATCATCTGTAACGAGCTGATAACTCCTTGCACACCCTCTTGCCCCATACCTCATGCCACTATCTTTTATGCCAAGTCAGGTGGATTAACTACCAATTTAGATTCTTGAGGGTGACCATATAAGCAAGGGCTACTTGGGTAGCATTGTGAATGACAAAGCAATCATAGATAACGAGATTCAGTATATATTAAGCTCAGGTTCCTGGGCGTTCGTCTCTTGGCTCTTCGTGGGTGACTGTTTGATAATCACGATCTAACAATGAAAACCAAAACGTCTATAAAGCTGTAATCATACAACTTCTGATATAGGATGCAAATCATGGGTTCCATACATACGTTCCATACGATCGTCCAGTTCATTACTCAGACAACTCCAAATAATCTGTATTGCGATAATGAGAAAAGCAATATTATAATCGTCACCATAAATCAAATACTATTAATTTTTGCCCGAGTTTTATATATTTTATCAATAGATTTTATCAACAAATAAATAAAATTGATAAAATATATAAAACTAGGGCACAAATAAATAGTATTTGATTTATCATCATCATCAATGGCACTACAGCCCATTGTGGGCCCCGGCCTCCTCCAGCAGTCGTTGCCATTCCCCCCTATCCTGGGATGCACTCCTCCAGCCCCTGATGCCAATCACGTTTGCATCATTCTGCACCCCATCCATCCACCTAAGCTTTGGTCTGCCCACGCTACGTCTTCCTTGGGGCTTGGAAAAGAGTACTTTGTTAGGCATTTCCTCTTCTCCCATTCTTACTACATGCTTATTTATGGTGACGGTATTTGATTTATGGTGACGATTAAAATATTGCTTTTCTGATTATTTGGAGTTGTCTGAGTAATGAACTGGACGATCGATATGGCACATTAGGTTACTAGAGAAGTGGCAGCAGATGCACCTCAAGCAAATAATGAAGATTCGATGTCATCATAGATAATCAAATTATGACGTTTTATGATGGGGAAATTACTGTAGCATCAAGATTATGATGTCGTGCACTCGCCTGCGTTGGTATGGACACGTGCCTCACATACCTGAATAGACTGCCAAGATATATCCTCTGGTGTGCTGATGGAAAACAGAAGAAAATACGGAAGATCCGTGACTCGTGTACCTGAATAGACTGCCAAGAAATATCCTCTTTGGTAAAGGCAGAAGAAAGCACGGAAGGCAATTAAAGAAATATAAGAACGTCCTGCATGAGGCGCTTAAAAAAATCAATGCTCAGCACAACTGGAAACAATCACCAGCAGTAACAGCCAAATTGCTGTAGAACTGTTGCTTGTTATCAGGGACACAACGGAGAAAAAAGTTCCAGACCCTGAAGCTTCTTACCGTCTACGAGTATGTAACAGCATATGTTTAACACAAATTGGCTACAAAGTCATCTCCTGTGGCACCAACGTCAAGTACCCTGATCCCTTTCATGGTATTGTGCCTTCTATTATACTCGTTACAGGTAATGGGCATTCATAAATAAAGGCTATTCTTACATTTACTACCTTGATTGCCCTGGATTTATATTCAAAATACTACGGTTACTTATTAACGACTACAAGAAAACATTACAAAAATACTACGGTTACTTATTAACGACTACAGGAAAATATTGCAAAAATACTACGGTTACTTATTAACGACTACAGGAAAACATTGCAAAAATACTACGGTTACTTATTAACGACTACAAGAAAACATTGCAAAAATACTACGGTTACTTATTAACGACTACAGGAAAATATTGCAAAAATACTACGGTTACTTATTAACGACTACAGGAAAATATTGCAAAAATACTACGGTTACTTATTAACGACTACAAGAAAACATTGCAAAAATACTACGGTTACTTATTAACGACTACAGGAAAACATTGCAAAAATACTACGGTTACTTATTAACGACTACAGGAAAACATTGCTAAAATACTACGGTTACTCATTAACGACTACAGGAAAACATTGCAAAGGTTTAGTACTCAATTAGTTAGTATATGATACAATTGTAGACTATATCTAAACTATTGTAAAGGGTCTTTCAAATTGAACGGTTTTTTTTTAATTCTTGGATAAAACACAGATGGCGTCGCAAACTAGCCTGGGTCTTGTGACATTTGAGAAGTGTAATGTATGACATTTATAAAAATGGAGTCGTATATAATAAAAAAACGCGTTCAAATTATTGAATTATTTTATGTATTGTAACCTCCGGAAACGTTGATGTTAATTGGCCACCAAGATCATGTGATCTGACACCGTTGAACTATTTTCTCTAGGGTTACGTGAAAAGCCAGGTCTATAAGAATGACCCCCGATGAATTCCTGAGCTGAAGGACGAAATTATTCGCGTTATTGGTGAGTTAGCACCGCAATTATGCCAAAATGTCATCGAAATTTTTGACAAAAGAGTGGATATCTGTGGAGCTTCAAGAGGTGGACATTTGGCGGATATTGTTTTTTGTGTTTAAATTTCATACATTATACTTCAATGACCAATAAAAAGTGTTTTGAATTCAAAGCAAAGTGTATGTTTTATTTAAGAATAAAAACCGCTTAATTTGAAAGACCCTTTAAAAGTTATATTTCTCCCAATAATTCAATTGATCAAACTACAAATTGTAAGAAATGAAGAGTTCAGTTCGATCTCGCCATCATTCACACTGTCATGAGGGGTATAATAAGTCCCCGTCTAGCGTGATCTACATTAGATTTTTATGAGCTTGACATCACGCAGTTACGAAGAAAGAACTCCCCAAAGAGACTCTCCTCCAGTAGTGACACAACTGAGTGTGGAAAAAATAGTAGTGACGACGGACTTAAGATCCGGAATCACGGTAGAAAGAAAATGACACACAGTGCAGTAAATATACTTAAGTGATTTAAGGCCTGGAAAGAGATGAATACTATTAAGTAAATACACTAGAAAACTGTTTGTCTCCTGTCATTTCAGGTCTCCTAGACGTCGACTATCACTTGGACCAAGGTCCATCTGTCCCACGCCTTGAGAAACAGTTCTCGGATTCCTTGTATTCCGATCCACTTTTAAATGTCGCAGAGCCAGGAGTTCTGTCTTCTTCCAGCACCGCGACGACCCTTATTTTTTTTCATTAAGAATGAGTCGCAGGACTTGGTATTTACAAACATGAAGAACGTGTCTCAAGTATGATATATAGTACATACATACCACCACGTCTCTTCTCTGTCGGAGTAGGCAGAGGACATAGCGATAGACTTTCCTATCTCGACACACATAATTTACCTCTTCCACAACCTTTTCATAATATCCTAAGATTTATCTTACGTTTCCTTCTTTTATAATATCATTCACTTAATCCAACAATACTTTCCTAGATTTCCTCTAACACGTCTTCACCTCAAATTTCCACTGTATATTTGTTACGTTTGAGTTACCCGTAATTAAGTAAAAATAACCATTTTAAGAAAACACAACTATTACAAAAACCCATATCTGCGCCTTAATTATTCTACGAAAGACTATGTTATTTAATGCTATGAAGGTTTAGACATCACAAATACATAATTTTTTAATTATTCAAACCTTTTTCTTTTAACAAAATCGTATTGAAATATCATTGAACGTGACATCATGAAGTTAAGGCAGTACTGAGAAAAGTCAAGGATGCTGATAGATGCGCACGTCGCACTTTCACACGACCAGCCCGCCCCCACCATTATGCATACAGATGGTTAGAGAGAGAAACATGCAGACTGGCGGATCCGGATGTCCGAAGATGCTGGTAAGAGGTGAAACGGGTCAAGGATTGAAGCGTATTTGCTTAAGTTAGCAAATATATTTTCATTACATGAAAGAAGGATTATATTTGATTTGGTATATCTGAAGAAGGCTATTTTTAATAAAAGGATGATTAAAATAGCCGTGTTTAGAGAACAGTTTCATCTCAAAGCGGTCCAACTTGAACCTTATTATTGACAGATTAAAAATATTAGAAAATAAATATGGGTATATAAGTATAAGGAAAGAAAGGACGTGTCTGCGGTACTTCCTCGTATCTGTATATGTTAAAAGAACATATTAAGTAAGAAAAAAGCAGAAAATTTACCAAAAGGAGATGCACTACAAAAAAACCCTATGTAGATTTTCCAATATACTATGGTAACACATTCGGCTTTAGGTGTAGCGTATATGTATAGTGTTCATATATAATTACAAATGTTGATAAGACTTCACAAAAAGGATCACTGATAACCCTGATGTATTGACCCGAAAACGTTTCCATAATCCTGCTAGAAACACACGTTACATTTTAGAATGCAAACATGTAAATATTTATTTTCTAACGACAGTTGTTCATTGTATTTAATTAAGTGAGAATGAAACTTTTGGGTATTTGGGGTGACACTTTATAACTGAATAGCGAATAAAAGAATAAGGGATGAATGTGAACTTAATGTTGATGTGTTGACTAACGTAAAGAAGAGCACTCAGAGATGGTTTGAGCACGTAAAACAAATTAATTAAAACACTAATAGAATAAATATATATAGTTTAAGTGCCAATGGGAGGCGTGGTAGAAAAACACCAAGGAAACTCAGAAAAGAAAAAATACACTCCATTATTAGATACACACTTTATACTGTTGCGATGTTAATAAATTAATTTGGTTTTTAATAGTCAATAAAAAGTTTTCTGTCAATAAGATATGATATGCACTTTATTCAGAGTTTGATTTATTCCTAATTTTACATCATTAAATATTTCAATCTTCCGGTAACGGATTTCACTAATAATTTGCTATAAAAAAATTAAAGTATTATATTATTAGGGATCAAAATGATAAGACGACTGCAAAAATAATTGCAGATTCTAAAAGGAAGAAACGATCGCATCAATCAAAACGAGCAAACGAGACTCTAAAGAAGCAGCAAAAAACAAGCACGTCTTTCTTTTTTCTTATAAGTTTTCTGCGATTTTCTTACCAAATATGTTTTTTTCTGAACATATGCAGATGCGGGGAAGTAACTAATCTAATGACCGCAACCCATAACTTCCTATCCTTAAATTACACTTATGTATATTTAATCTGTCAATAATATTACTCTCTTGATGAGAGTTTGCTCTCCAAATGGCGCTATATACGTATTATTATTATTATTTAGAAAAAAATCACATCTGTCATTATTGCCGAGTTATAACAAGTACAATATATACATATAATAAGCTGGTGTTTATGTTAAAATAAATCAACCCATCACATATTCACAATAATAGCAAAGTATTCATACAATCTGTTGTTGCCAAGTTGAGAGACGACCGGCGGCATTTGCGGTGTTCACAAAGCGTCTACAGCATCCCGCTGCAAGCGCAAGAAGTGACCTAACCTGATGTAGAGGAAAGGCCGGCCACTTTCTCGCCAGCTGTTGTTGCTCTGCCTACATATGTACAACATATTTCATGCATACAACGTCTCGCCACACATCCGAGCTTCTCCGATTCTCGTGTTGGTGACTGCCTTCTTTAGCGATAGCACTTGACATTAAATTTGCTAATGTGTTTATTTAGTAGATGGTCAGTCAAATACACATACAATTACAACATAACATTTTTTTGAAGAATTTTATACTTTTTCCATTAGTTGTATAAAATTTATAATATTTTCACTGGCCTGCTGACATGACGGAACTGTAATAAGGACTTTAGTCCTTGGTATTATTTATAAATTATATGTTTATAAATATATATATCTTGATTTATTTCCTGAAAGGGTTCTTTTAAGGTGGTGTTCTACTCTAGAGGCGTGAATTTCGGGCGTTTTTTCAGACTAAATTTAAAAAACCAAAAAATATTTTTAGTTTACATTTTTTACAGTTTGTTTATTGATGATTTGAGAATGTACAAAAAAATTTTGAAAAAAATAATTTTAATTCAAGATGTTATCAACTGTTTATATCTTGTTGTAAAAAAGGGAGGGCGAGCTGGTCAACATGATTGGAGCCCTTTCGTAAATCTAAATAAAAAATCATACACAGTTTCTTGATAAGAAATAATATTGTTATAGTTGATACCAAAGAGAGAAAAAAAAACGTAAAATGGCGGCTGTCTGAAAAAATTTATATTTTTTACCCTTTTTTCCAAATTTTTCAACTTAAAAAAATTAGTTTTGAATTTTCCGAGGTAGATACGATATAAAAACATTTATCAAAGTTTTATACCAAATTTGAAGGTAATCGGATGAATAGAAATTGAGATTTTGTGTCAACCAGGTCGAAAAAAGTAGTTTCGAGAAAAACGCGTTTAAAGTTTTGAGATTATTGTCCGAGTCATTCCGGTGCGGCGTAATTGCTGCCTCATTTATATCTATAACTTTGTAAATATTGAGAATTTTTAAATTTCCTTTTGAGAACATATTCCTAAAGGTCTAAACTTGCAAAAAAAAAAAGATTTTTTCAAATTTCTAAAGTAGAATACCCCTAAAATAAAAATAAAACTATTCTTCATTGTCTTGGATTATGGGTTGAGTCTTTGTCTTGGATTATGGGTTGAGTCATTGTCTTGGATTATGGGTTGAGTCATTGTCTTGGATTATGGGTTGAGTCTTTATTGTATTTTTTCACCAATAATATATTATAGTTTATTCTTCCTTTTTAAGAGCTCTTATATGAAGGAAGTATAATATTTCTATGTTATGCTGATGGAATTCCATAACAATGAAGCCATGAATTCCTTCCTCCGTAGATGATCAGATAGCGTTGCTGGCCGGTTAAGGTCACAGATGGATCGGGTACTGACCAGAGGAAATACTTAATGGGATATTAACACACTATGGCGTATTCAAGTCATGGAACCGAGAAGTCAAAATGGGCATCCATAAGAAAATACATAACTTCACGGTTTATTACTTCAAGATAAAAAGCAAACGTTTTCAATTTACTGGAATGTGGCCAATTTCCTGATCTAAATACAACAAGTACCGAAATACAAGAATATATCTTTATAAGAGAATAATAAAGACTAATACTATACATGGTCTAGAGCATAGGTTCCCAAACTTATTTGACCCACTACCCCCTTTCCAGCAAAAAAATTACACAAGAACCCCCTAGAAATTTACCTTTTTTAAATTAAATAAAACAGAAAAATTTTGTCAACATTTTTTTATGTAGTGCTATAAATAAGATACGCTGATCTTAAATTGTTGAAGTATTTATTCAAAAATCCCAACGAAAAGGATAAGCCTGATGTACTGCCACCAATTTAATGTTTCACAGTTTATTTGCAATAAAATTTCAGCAAAAAATTTATGCATCTATGAGAGTATTTTTTTTATTTCAAAAAGGTATTTTCGAAATAAAACAATTTGGAAAATAAATTATAAAGGTATGTATTAAAATAAAAGATATTTATTAAAATAAGTTAATAGTTTCCTACTTCCGCCAGGGCCAGCATGGCCCCCTCAGTTCCCTCCAGTACCCCCAGGGAGGTCGAAGGACCCACTTTGGGAACCTATGGTCTAGAGGAAGAACGTTTGCCTATCAATTGAGAAGAACGTTTGCATATCAATTGAGAAGAACGTTTGCCTATCAATTGAGAAGAACGTTTGCCTATCAATTGAGAAGAACGTTTGCCTATCAATTGAGAAGAACGTTTGCCTATCAATTGAGAAGAACGTTTGCATATCAATTGAGAAGAACGTTTGCCTATCAATTGAGAAGAACGTTTGCCTATCAATTGAGAAGAACGTTTGCCTATCAATTGAGAAGAACGTTTGCCTATCAATTTTAGGAGAAGTAGTTTGAGGTCGATTTCTTCTTCATCTAATAAATTGATCGCTCCAAATCGATCAAACAGGGCGGGATATTGATATGATAAAGTTTTTGTCGTTACTGCTCCTGTGGCATGGAATAGTTTACCTCTTAGTGATATAGATATGGGTCAGTTATCCTGTGGATGAAAGATGCCTGTGCGTGCTTTGGTTTATGTGCAAGCTGTTGCACTCCAGCAAGCACACAGTTAAAGTTTCGATGGCAAGGAGATTAATGTTCCGAGATGATCGGCATGTTTACTATGATGCAGTCTTTAATGAGGCAGAATTTTATATAGCGCTATGTTTGTGTGGTTTTGCAATAGTGATTTAAGATTTTTGGTCCACAGCGCATAATCCACAGAAAAACGTACATTCAGATGTAAAACGGTCTAAGAGTTAAACTAGTCGAAAATTTAATCCACTAGGAATCGAACCTGGGGTGTGCGATTGCTTATCGTAAATGCTAACCACAGCCATGGACGCAAAAGTATATAATATCTTGAGTGTAATAATGTATTATATATCGACTGCGTCCATTACATTTGGTACTTCCCCATATATCAAAAAATTACCGCGAATTTGTTTATCTTAATACCAGCGTATAGTGTAAAATGGGCATTCAAATTATCAAGTCTTTAGTGGGCAATAAAAATCTCATAGTAATTATATTGTATTAAAATTTCGTTCTGTACAATACAGTACAACTTAGAGGACTTAATGCCATTTGGTAATATATTCCAACCAATCAGACAAATATGTTCAAGAGGCCTGAAGTGAAAACACTACTCAAACCCTTTTTAAAAAATTTGGTCACAAACAAGATTTGAAACCCCGACTCCTTATCAATTGGACTACGGAGGTAGTCTTAGTAAATCTTTCCCATGCTGTGCTAAAATAATCCTTGCGTTCCGGTGCCGTGTATTCAATACACATGTAAAAATGAGCGATTTTTAAATCGAAAAAATAACAATATTCATAGCCAATCGCTTAGATTAATTAAATTTGAAGTCAAAAATGATAATAATTTTTATTTAATTGCTGAAAACATGAAAAAAAAACATCGGCCGACGTTCATAAAACGGGCGAGACGACCACCTCGAACGAAAGCCAGCTGGCTACTAAACGAGAGAAGCGACCGAACTGAGATTCTATTTTTTTCGTTCCCATATACCGAAGTAGAATGAGAGTGAGACGTGAATAGTTTCGCTTCCTCACCCATACGGATTTTTAACAATTATATACCTACATCACACACTGGCACACGTTTGATTGTATTGGTGAATTTATTCCCGATTTTCACAAAATATAGTATATCTAATGTGGCCGATAAGTGCTAATTATTATTAATATTATTTTTTTCATTCAATGCGTTAATATGTGTTACGGAGGAATACCTAAAATCTGAACCCAGTATTTATTATATTTATAGAGATATTAAAGTTTTTAGAAGCCATGTGTACTAGTTACACATCACAGTACAGGAAGGGTTAAAAACACAATATTTATTAAAATTATAAAAATATAACTATTCTGTTTTAGACATTAGTATTGTATTTTACATAACCTTTATTTTAAAAAACCACTGACTGTTTTGATGTTAAGTTTAAATTACATATTCTCTGACTACCCATAGCTAATTTATATCTATTTGAATCGTATTTACATAAAACAACGAAAAATTCGTTCAACACTAGACTGGCAATAAGAGGAAACGGAGGTCCGCCTTACTTACCTAATAGCTTAGTACGAATGCCCGGCAGAGCGCAACAATCGGTCACTCAGTGTACCACATACCCGAGTATGAGTGTGCTATACTTGAGCTATTCGAAGAATGGACCTTTATGACGTATGAGTTTACTCAGAGAAGCTGGAACAAGTAGACGGTTTATCTAACGTCGCGTTCTCGTTGCTGGGCCTCGTAGTCGAAGATCCCATCGTCATCCCAACGTCAATTAGTTGGAAAGTGAAGCTGTGCCGTGGAGTTTTGTTTCTTTCTTCTTTTTTAAGTGAGTGGAACATCAGCAAACTCACAAGCTACATCGCTGTACTGGATCCGATGACACACCTAAGATGAGACAATTGAGACACAGAGGCATTGTTTTTTTTTTAAAAGAATAGTTATGAGCAAAGACAATTGAGACACAGAGGCATTGTTTTTTTTTTAAAAGAATAGTTATGAGCAAAGTCGTCGTATCCTTATAGCCTCGAATAATAGCCGAAAAAAATGTTATTCGACGGTAGTAGAACAGTGCGGGGTTTGAACCGGCAACTTTCCCCGAGAAGTTCAGTTGTTACTGCGCAGAGAGATGTGTACACTCGCTTGGGTTGTAGAATTTAGGCAGTATGTTTTTGTGTAATGGGAGAGTTGCAAGGGACATTGAAAGAAGGGCAGCGACAAAAAACAATGTAAATGGAGTCCTTGAAGTAATATGTAATACAACAAATATACGTTTCGGTCTAAACCAAAATGACAAAAATGAAACAAAATAATTTACTATGCGATTTTTTTAACTATGTGTTAAAAAGTATTAAAGACGCCCGAGCGCCTGAATTTTCGTTTTTGTTTAGGCATTTACATTTGGCAGAATGGTTGTTATTGGAAGAGACGATGATAGTTTGTTGGTAAATAAATAAAACACGTTAGATCGCAATGCGGAACGAGAGTGTTTATTTTTATAGTAGCGTAGGTATTTATATGTTTTTGGAATGTGCACGAGAGTGCGCTCGCGATATGCTTCTGTCTCGCTTCTGTGAATGCAGAACGATTAATATCGTATGTGGGTGATATTTTATTTACGAAACTGGCGAGACAGCGTGGTGCGTTCTCTTTCTAGTATGGAATGTGGCGCGATGCTCGGCCGGCGTCAATGGCCGGCATGTGACCTTTGGACTGTTTACTATAATTTATCGAGGAATCCGAAGGTCGTTTCATTGGTCATTGACCTTATGTATGCGACAATATTCAGCGACGACCGTGGTTCCCCACAGTAAGGATGGATTAAAATATTGTTGAAGTGAAAAAAATAAATAGGTTAACGTTAGTTACATTCACCTGTATTTAATTATCAATGGTATTATAGAACATCAAATGATGAAGGTTTGAGAAGAGCAAACTGCTGTCGTATTGAGTGTCACGTGCATGCTTGCGTTCATCTGGAAACGTGGCTCATATGATTGAGTACAGACTCCCAAATAATGTCATCTTTGGCGAGCAGACGGATGGCAGAAGGAAGCACGGTGTTCAGGACAAGATATATAAGAACGTACTGCATGTGACGTTTGAAAATATTAATGCTTAACACAACCGGGATGAAACAGTGTAAAATTATACACGATTACGAGGGATTGTCTATCGTATTATAGTTTGGAAATTCTAGGATGAGTCCTGTGACACCTCACAAATTTTCCCCAATACAACCTTGTAACGATGTTCAGTAACTTTAATTATTTTATAAACTTTAATATAAGCCTCAATTTTAATAAATAGCAAGTTATTTAGGTAAATACAATACATAAGGTTGTATTGGGGCAAATTTGTGAGCTGTCACAAGACTCATCCTAGAATTTCCGAACTATAGTGCAGATACCTAGATTATTATGACATAATAATGACCATGGATGTTAAATCTATCGGGTTAGTTCAAAGCTTTGAAACAATTATTAAAAGGATTTTCTTAAGTTTTATGTGTTTATCATGAACATACTTTCTTCGCGTTCTCCATGTTGAGATCACATCTAACATACATAATGATTTACTGCATGAGACGCTTAAAAACATTTATGATCAGCACAACTGGAAGGAAACATCAGCAGATAGAGCCAAATGGCGTGAGACTGTTGCAAGTTATCAGATACCCAATAGATAAAGAAGACGAAGACAAGCTGCAAGTACTGAATCCACTTGTCCTATATGCAATAGAATATGCCTATCACAAATAGGCTTATATAGTAATCTCTGGTGCCATCAACGTCAGGTATTCTGATCACCTACTTTGTATTGTGTCTTCTATTATACTCGCCACGAGTTATGGGCATTCATTCATTTAATTATAATAAGCCGGTCGCCGTGACAGCCTTCCTCCGTAGGCAAACGCATATCTCCCATATTATATATATATATATATATATATATATATATATATATATATATATATATATATATATATATATATATATATATATATATATA
This sequence comes from Odontocerum albicorne, assembly GCA_949825065.1. Classification (NCBI taxonomy): domain Eukaryota; kingdom Metazoa; phylum Arthropoda; class Insecta; order Trichoptera; family Odontoceridae; genus Odontocerum; species Odontocerum albicorne. The sequence goes on from OX463858.1 coordinate 32,014,889, forward strand.
TATATATATATATATATATATATATATATATATATATATATATATATATATATATATATATATATATATATATATATATATATATATATATATATATATATATATATATATATATATATATGTAATATTTTTAAAAAGGTCACATACGTCTCCCCACATACCTATATATATCCAACATTTTATGCTTTACTCACCATCATCTCACCTCCATTATTTTCACCCACACCCATCTAATATATATAACCGTGTGTGACATCGCACATCCACAAATATATGTATATTCGTATGTAATATTATTTATATAGCATCACATGTATACAAGTATTTAACGTTCTTATTATTTCTCATAATCATCCATCAAAAATTTATAAAAACTATCCTTCCCCGTCGCCTAATATGAACCAAAATATCCAATTAAATATCATATCAGTTAGAACTTATCCGATGAAGGAGTAAGGCGTCCTACCATTGGACCGAGACTCCGAACGAGATATTCATCACTTGGACAAGGTCTTCACGCCGAATAGGGCTGAAAAGTCGAATAAAAGTGTTTTTATAAGAAAAAATAGCTTCTGTCTTCTCTGCCTATTACTATTAAGATACATTACTAGGGATTTTATTGGTTTTTATAATCCCTATCAAATTATTTAAGATTTCTTTTCCCTAAACTGTACAAATATTTATTCTTAATATAACCAAAGTATAGATATGAATATGTTAGACTCGCGTAAGCATAACAATGGATTATTCTAATTATTTCACTTTAAATAATGTATTTTTGACCATTTTCCATAACCGTGAAGTAACTACTCCATCATAATACCTACAGCTAATTCCTCGAGCGTGTCTTCATAGTTAAGGCATCACTTGACGTCTTCAATGTTATCATTCGGACGAAAATAACTTCCCATTTACAATATATAAGGCTGTATGTACAGGATGGGTAATCACTATGTACATATGATAGACCCATTTAAACTCCCCTTGATCCCATACTAAATATAAATTGGTTTTCGAGACGTGTTTTATTGTACAATAGTAACCGCTGAAAACTTACCAAATGAAGACGAACTACCTAAAAACTATTGTAGTTATTTCGATATGTGATAGGATGACATTTGGCTTAAGGTGTAGTATTGTGTATGTGCATAGCGTTCATATACCATCAATCTTGATACGACCTCCAAAAAGGATTGTCTTTAGTGTCTTCCGTAGCTGCACAAGCTACCCATATCTCGAACACTAAGAGGAGACTATTCCACGCCACAAGACCAGTAACATCAAAAATTCTAACAGAATTAATACCTTACCCTATTGGATTGATTGAGATCAAACAGTTTATTAGAGGTGTATGATACTTTTAACCCTTTTAATCCCGTGGGGCCGATAATCGGCCCCAACTGGTGTATGCGAAAAATCCCACGGGGCCGATCATTGGCCTCAAATTTTTCATACAAGTTTTTATGTTGAATGAAAAAAAAATTTTTTTTTTATAAAATATGAAAATGACATTATTTTACACACCACAGGGAGGTCTCCACAAAAAATAGGTTTTAAAACTAAGTATTAACTGAGATAAAAAATAAAATATAAACTACTGTTTTTTTTGCCAAAAAATGCTTGGGATTTTTCGCATATTTTATGCAAAATATGCTGGGTTTAAAACGGTTAAAGAAAGAAACGTAAATAGTCAGAGATGTCGTAGGAGCTGTATGAGAAGGTGTATGGATGAAGAAGAGGATAAATATGTGTATACATATGATAGTCTGGCGCTCTCTCCTTTCTGCTTACCACGATAGAGAGACGGCGTGATGGTATGTATGTATGTAATTTATTAGATGGAGAAAAAATCAACCTTGAAGCTCCACTCCTTTCCGAAGAAACATGTTTCAGATACAGATTCGAAAAATACAATAGGGACATCCCATTAAGGGAACTAAATACAATGGAGATATCCCATTAAGGGAACTAAATACAATGGAGATATCCCATTAAGGGAACTAAATACAATGGAGATATCACATTAAGGGAACTAAATACAATGGAGATATCCCATTAAGGGAACTAAATACAATGGAGATATCCCATTAAGGGAACTAAATACAAAGAGAAAAAGTTTGATATAAATAAATTGGCGACACTTGAGTCAGTATACAGTTTTTAGAAGCGGATTAATATGACGATATTTATAAAAGAATATTAATAAATCCACTGTTTTGAATAACTTTTGTGAAATATGTAATCATGTTAAAGTTATCGGAAAATAGACTGTGGACTAGTCGATCTGGTGTTGAAACTGAATCTGTTGTAGCAGCCTTGACAACCACCCTGAGGGCTTCTGCGGGATATGGTCAGCCTCGTTATCCACCAGCAAGAGCAGAGAGATTGATGCTAATTGCTGGGAGGTGATCAGACATCTCGCCTTCTATGGTTCACTTCCACTAATTTAATTATATGGAAAGTAAGCGTTATGAGAGTGCTCTCTGATATCGGCTTTTAGAAGACGCTGCTCTTGATTAGCTACATTATGATGAACGTTTAAATAATTTAAGTAGTGCAATATGTTACTAATCTAGTACACTCTTATTTATCGTTTTGAATAGAGTTTTTCGTCGTTCTCTACTGTTTTTTACCGATCATGAAAACGATAGGCAATCCTTCATTTTCGAGTATGAGGTTGTTTGGATATATAGAACGAATGGGTGACGAAAAATTGACTGACCTAATTAGCAATGCAAGCATAAGAAAGAGTCGTAGTAGAAGGCGATCGAAAAAATAATGGGAGGACCAAGTAAACGATATTTTGAAAGAAGAAAAGAAACATTATAAAAACAGAAGTTAACCGAAAGTAAGGTTATGATATATAAGACATGCGTCCGCCCCATATTGACAAAATTGCTATACTAATTATAAAATCAACTCCTCGATAATTCGTATGTAAAGACTTGGAAATGAGTTTTGCAACAACAGTGCTGTGTATTCAATACACATCAATACATATGTAAAAATGAGCGATTTAAAATCGGAAAAATAAAAACATTCATAGCTAATCGCTTAAATTTATAAAATTTGAAGTCAAAAGTAATAATAATTGAAATTTAATTGCTGAAAACATGAAAAAAATATCGGCCGACGTTCACAAAACGGGCGAAGAAACCACCTCAAATGGATGCCCCAGAGCTACTTTGAACTGAGACGGGACTCGGTCTCGGACTGTTATACCTCGAAGGAAGAAACACAATTGCGAACTGAGATTCTATTTCTTGCGTTCCCATATACCGAAGTAGAGTGAGAATGAGACGTGAATAGCGTCGCTTCCTCACCCATAGCGGTTTTTTTAGAATGAATATACCTACGTCCCACACTGGCGCACGTTTGATTGTATTGGTGAATTTATTCCCGATTTTCACAAAATATCTCTGATGTGGCCGATAAGTGCTAATTATTAATATAATATTATTTTCATTCAATGTGTAAATGTATTACGGAGGAATACCTAAAATCTTAAACCAGTATTTATTATATTTATAGAGATATTAAAGTTTTTAGAAGCAATGTGTACTAGTTACACATCACAGGGAGGGAACGGTTAAAAAAAACAAACTTTTTTTTTATTTAACAAAGTAAATTATTGTACAAGCATTTGTCAAGGCTATACCTATATACAAATTTATTACTTAACTAATCTTAATTATATGTTATAATTTATGAACTTACTTAATCTTATTTTCCTACATGTCATTTTATTTTATTTTATTTTTTTCAGTCTTTTCTTAGATATAATTAACACCTACATACTACTTATAACTAGATAACAATTCTTACACTAATTATTTAGCAAAAACAAGTCCACTCGTTCAGGCTACTTGCATTCCATCACATTGAAGTTCAGGCTACTTGTATTCCATCACATTCACAAAAAAACAAACTCCACGGCATAGCTTCGCTTTCCAATTGAATTGACGATGGAAGTGAGGGGAACCTCGACTACAAGACCCAGCAACGATATACGAGTATCTCAATAACTCAAATCTAGCATTTGGTGTCATTAACCCTTTCCGGTCCGCAAAAAAAAATGTTCCATCAGGTCCACAAAAGATTGACAGAATTACAGGGTAAAACAATACATCCAGGTTGTTTTTAATAAAACTATATTTATGTTCACAAGAAAAATTTTGGAAGATATTTCTATATGGCAATAAACTCACCAGGTTAAAAAAAAAAAAAAAAATGTAGAATGACATTCGACATAGGACCGGAAAGGGTTAATACATAAGTAAGCTATCAATTAAAAACACGTGTCACATAATACCGGATCAATCAAGTGTCGACGAAAAAAGCTTCATATTTTTTGTCATCTTCCTGTCAAGGACGCTTTTTAGACGGCTTATCAAAGAATTTCACTTGATTTTCAAATGTGTTACATTCAGCGTGTGTCAATAGAACCGGTCGGTCGACGGATAATGTTTTTGGGCAGTAAGTCACAACCGTTTTTATACCATAAAAATAAAACGCTTGAAAAAAACTAATCAAAATGGATCTAGAGCACGAGATTGATGCACACCAGGTTAACACTAATGTGACGCGTGAGTTATAATCATTTCAAATATATTTATTTAACACTTTATTATAAAATAGTCTGGCGAGCGTATTGCCTGGGGGCAATCTCTCCGACCAATCAGACAAAAGTTAATAAAGGAAGTTACATAGTCGCTAAAAATATTCAAATCATTATTCACTTTAACAAAATTCATGAACTAATAATATTAGGTGTTAACATAAGTTTTGTCCGTTTTTTTCCAATTTAAAAATGAGCACCAAAAGTAAAACAAAATGGTATATGTTATACGTCATTCGAAAGAAAATGTTCTGCTCTACAAGATATTGCGTTTGCTTTTACGTTACATATATTATTTTATTGTATTACAAGCCTTCAAAATGGAATGTCAAGTAGACAAAAGTGAGCATTTTCGCCACCTTCTGTTTGCTTTCAATCGAGGGAATAAAGCTGCCAAAGTTGCTCGCGATATTTGCGAAGTGTACGGTGAAGATGCTATGAATGAAAGGACAGCTCGTCGATGGTTTTTTGCGTTTCAAAGACGGTAATTTCGACCTGAAAGACATGGAGCGTTCCGGACGACCATTCGACTTTGATGAAGACCGCTTAAACCATATTATTCATGAAGATCCCCTAATTTTGGTGCTCATTTTTAAATTGAAAAAAAATGGACACAACTTATGTTAACACCCAATACATACTAAAAATTAAAGTGAGATGTCATCAATCAAAGGAAATTTATCAAACATGGTTTATAAGAATCGAGGACAACGAATATAGTTTGAAGTGAAGGTTTTAAAAAAGAGGAGACAAAAAAAACTACAGTAATTTTATAAGGTAAGATGTAATTTTTTTGTTCGGCAACACATTTACATCGACCATCGCCATCGAGAGTTAATTAATCGTAGATCCAAATTGGTACACCAAAAATAAGTGATGATGATGATAGCTATACTTTAATGATGACATTACCAATAACCGATACCTCCCACCTAGGGGGACCATAACTTCTTTTAAAGATGGGCTATGATCTTAAAATAAACTATATAGAATCGAACTCTCATCCTGGGTGTTGAATTTTTTGTCATGTATAAATAAACTAATGCATATTTATTTATACATGACAAGAAATTTAATAATTTATAAAAAAGCAACAGGTAAATAAATCATTTAATGGACATACTGAATATATGGATTTGGGTTTGTTGCCTTTCATGTCATCAGTAAACTTAGCTTTTACCTGTATCTTACTGAAGACATATACAAAATATCACGCCATGTTCTGCTCATATTATATATAGAGCTCAAATTGTAATATTTAAAAATACATATTTTGTCCCTTCTATATCCATAAACCTTTTCATACACACCCTTCAATTTTTTGTACTTCTTACTTTTCCTCCCTTCAAAGCATTACTCACTTGATCCAACCATACTTACCTTCGTTTTATTCTACCAGCCCTTCCACTCACGTTTGTACTTTATATTTGTTTTGTTAGTTTTTTTATCTATGAGAGTGAAACGTGGACGTGATAAACTGCTGAAAGAAGCAAAATTACGTGAAAAACTGCTGAGAGATGCATGATTCCATTATATGGAATGCTAATTTATGTCAAAAAAACAGATGCGTGAGACTCTCGCGCGGTAGAAGTGAAACTTCTTAGCTCCTAGGAAAAGTTGATTTTATGCATTGCTTTTTCCTTTTGTTAACGATTTTTATTATTTTTTTAGGATTAGGAAATGGTTATGTGGAATTTAATTCAAGAAAATCTCTCTTAATTAAACAAAAAAAAACTTTTTTTACTTTTAATTATAAATAATAATAATTTTAATTATAATATAATACACTTAATGATATTAAAATAATATTAATATTAAATAATTATATTAATTTTAAAATAATTAATAATAAATAAAATATTTAATAATAATAATTTAATAAAAATAAAATAATAATATAATACACCGTTTCACTTTTCGTGACGTTCAAGCCAATTTGTCCTACCGTGCCGATAGAAGTTTCACTTCACAAATTAAATGAAGTGATAAGATTAAAAACTATACAGTTCAAATGGCGTGGATAGAAAGACCAAGGAAAGTATGTTTGGATCAAGTTAATAACACTATGAAGAAGGAAACGTAAAAAGTCAGAGAAATCTTAGCAGTTACATGAGATGCAGTATGAATTTGGAAGAAGCGACGGATGTGTACCGAGATAGGAAAGTCTGGCACTTTGTTAATTCTGTATATTTCGACAGAGAATCGGTATGTTTGTAAAGTATGAAAAATAAAGCATGTACAATTTTGAGAGTGGTTCACATTTGAGAAAATTTGGCCACCCTACACAGGAGACAAGATACGTATAAAACACACCGCGTGGATATGATTCGGTCATGGCCACCCATTACAGCCTTTCTATTGCAAAAAACACTGAATTCATTAAACACATGCTGCAAAAACTCCAACCGGCCATTTGGAGGTTATTTTTAAACTGAAAAAAAAAAAAACAACCGTGTTTGGTCAAAGAAAAATGCGAAATGGCGGTATTTAATCAAAATAAATACACAAGAAGATGTATGTAGATAAAATAATATAAAATTATTCGTGATATATATTTATCTCTCTCTCTAGTATTTTAATTAATCCGGAAAGCAAGTATAATATCATACACATAATATCACGTCGTATCAATCCAGAAAGTACAGAGCGCCAGGCTTTCCTATCTTAAATATATTTATTATTATTATTATTACACATGTTAAGAAATATACACAATTTGAGAAAAAACAACAGGTAATTTGATTTGGACATATAATTTTAATGGATCTGGGTTTGTTGCCTTTCATTTGTCGTATCCCCAGTAAACTAGGCTTTTGCCTGTATCTCACTGAGGATATTTAGCATGAAAAAATAAATCGATACTTCTTTCCGATTTTTGATAACACAAAAAACCCCGTTGCACGCTCTCATCAACCTGACAAACAGTGACACTCAACTACAACTGGAAACACCCTGCGAAACTCAACTCCTCACACATTATCGCTCCAGAAAGACCAAAAATATTCATCCCACAATATACTGCCCACAATCATAAGAATAAAAATCAAAACAAATTCAAAACAAAAAAAAGAAAAACACACAGAAACACAAATACAATAACAACCAAAATTAAAACAATAATAAGAGACCCACACTCACGAGCTCACATAAATCCTTTCCACTCGTCATTCATCCTGAAAGCCCAAGTACTCAAAATCCTGTCGCAATAACGACCACGCTCCGATCGACTGTCTAAATGGTTTTCCTACCTTTACTTTTATTGAAGTCGGCACGCCATTGTATGTAATGGGAGCCAAATAAGCATATTGCCTTTGGGCAAAAGAGGTTTTAACTCTAGGGATGGTGAACATTTCATTAGTTGCCATGCGTGTCATGTGTGTCTGCTGAGTTTGCATCTTCCCCTCCTCTCGATGGTAGTGCCAGAGAATGGATTTGAGATGTAAATTGGCTATGTTCAGGACCTGATACTCTCTTAAAATTTAGCCTATATCACATCAATGCACCTTATCATACTGCCTTACGGTTTCTTTTACTTTTTTCAAAATATCATTCACTTGATGCAACCATGCTTTCCTTGGTCTTCTTCTACCACACTTTGCACTCGCACTTACACTGTATATTTGTTTAGTAAGTCTATCTTCATTAATTCGTTTCACATGTCCAAACCATTTCAGCGTGCTCTTCCTTATCTTACTTAACACATCATTTCTCTCCGTATTCTGCCATGCATTGTCAGTATTCATTCATCTCAAAGCGCGTAATTCTACAGTATTTATTTGGCTCCTTTTTCCAGATCCACGTTTCACTCGCAGATAACGAGGTTGGTACCAAAACCCTTTTATGAACTATCGTCTTAGCAGATTTCGATACTGTCCGGTTCAAATATATATGTTTTAGTGCCTTATTGCTATTTATATAAAATAACATTCATCTTCTCAGTGTCATGTCAGGTCCCCCAAACGTTGAATATCACCTGAGAGTAGATATTCAACGTGTTGGTTAGTATCACTGTTTGTCAGGTTGATGAGAACGTGCATTTTGGGTTTTGTTTTTGTGTAATCAAAAATTGGAAAGAAGTATCGATTCATTTTTTCATGCTAAATATCCTCAGTGAGACACAGGCAAAAGCCTAGTTTACTGGGGATACGACAAATGAAATGCAACAAACCCAGATCCATTAAAATTGTATTTCCAAATTAAATTACCTGTTGTTTTTTCACAAATTATGTATATTTCTTGTCATGTGTAATAATAAATAAATAATAAATAAAAATTAGGCATCTTTGCCCCCCCCCCCCAGCCCGAAAATATCCCCAATGCGCTCCTTATACCAGTCCAATCACGTATATTGCGAAGCCAGGAGATTTGCCTCCTGCCAACACCTCTTCGACTCTCTATTTTGCCTAGGATGATCAGGTGCAGTAATTTGTACTTTCGTCCTATTATACTCATATTAAAATAAACATCCTACTAAAATAACATTATTGTTAGTAAATAAGGCATTCCATCCTCTAAAGAGGATGATTTGTGCCAATTACAATAAGAATAAAAAGAGGCGGTGTAAGAATACGTATTATACTAATAATTTATTAAATATTTGAGGAGTTTTGGTCAATACATTCAGATATGTGACTAAATTAACTGCGAGTAAGTGAGACATGTTGAACGGGCGGAATAAATTTATAATTGATCAAAGAAAACATGGTCTAGGGCAGTGTTTCCCAACGTTTTTTGTGCTATGCTCCACCTAAGCCTTTCTAAAATTCTTATGCCCCCTTTACGTAACGGTGATGCGACAAAGCAATCAAAATACGACTAAACTCTGAACGAGTTAATTTTCGAATTGCCCCCCTTAAAAATCAAATTGTCCCCCTATGGGGCGTGGGCCCCACGTTGGGAAACACTGGTCTAGGGTTTCCTCATCCATTCCAAACTTGCATGAAGGGCTTCTTTTATTTGGATTATATATCTATTTATTTATTAAAAAAAACTTCCCTGTGAAATAATCTAGCAGGCTTATTGTCAGGCGTCAATCTTTCAACCAACCAGAAAAAAGTAAATAAAGGAAGTAACATGGTCTCAAAATTCACGAACAATATACATAATAAAAATAAATGTTAGATATTCTTCATCAAAAGGGAATGAAAATAGGTAATTAAACGCGTTACCTTATTGACTTGAAATGAATAGTTTTTTCAGTCGCATTTTAAAATATACCAATGACAGAGCGAGTCCTATATTACTTGGTAACTGGTTCAAGAGTATAATTGTATTGACAATAAAGGACAATGTAAAAAAAAGTGGAATGGGGAATTGGGAAAACAAATAAATAATAGCTGCTAGATCATAGCATAAGTCCATTGTCAGAAAAACTTTTATAAAAGTAGCTTCCTATCATATTGGCCTATTCTCATCCTGCGTATGTTAGACATAAGTTGTGTGGACATTATGCAGGAAATATAATAAAAGACTCAATATGAAGGACTGGAGAGGAATATTACGGGTTCGAACAGTCTGGTGGAGCGTTGTATGGGAGGCTAAGACTTCAAGAGTTTTTTGACTACCAGAAGAAAGTATCAACAACAAGTGTCAATCCATTTACTATTCTTCAACAGAGAAAGAGAGAAGAAAGTTCTACAGGTGATTGATTTTCAAAAATGTTTACATATGTATCAGGTGTTACGTCATTCGTGTCAGTAATTTCAGGGAATACCTTTTCCACTGTTGTATCATCTGTGTATGTGAAATATTTGTCTGTGTATACTTTAAGGAAATATTTGAGTAGTTGTCTTGAGTTTCGGGTATGCGTGAGTTGCTTCTCTATTCCTCAAATACACCCCAAGTTGCGTCACTCAAATCAACCAGAGATAGATATGAGTCGCGAACAAATTCAACGAGATGATATCTTTTGTCAGCGGCCCTTGCAGGCATCGTCAAGTTCTCAAGTTACTTTACTATGAACCGTTTCGTTTACTATACTTGAACTTTCTGCAGACATTTATCATACTACACATTCTTGAAAAGTTTAGGGATGAGGAGGACTTTTATTTCCAGAAAGATGATGCACCTTCCCGGTACCATTGTGAAGTGAGGGCTTGATTATCTTGATGGAAATTTCCCAAACAGACGGATTAGAATTAGAGCATTGAATATCATGCGTGCTCCCCAAAACACACCAATGGACTTTTTTTATGAAAACTCATCACAAATAAATTTTATGGTACAAAATAGCAACAGGCAATGGATTGAGCCCAGTCATTGAAAGATAATGCGCCTAAATACTAAAACAAATTATGCGTAATGTTAACGATTCCATTGCTCCAAGTTATCAACACTGCATGGATCAGAACGACCCTCTATTTGAGCATTTGCGATATTTAAAAAAAAAGCCTGCTTTTTTTTCAAATTGAAGTTTTAATCTAAGATATATGATATAATACTTTAATAAATACAGAATTAATAATCATTCAAATTGTGAATTTATTTATTTCTGACACCCTGTAGTTAAGAATGTTTTTTTAAATTTGACCATGTGCTGCTTTGTGTCCATCCTCCGATAGATAAAAGCGGCATTTCTTTTTACAACCGGGCACGTACAAAGATATCTCGCTGTTCGGATGTGAATAAATTTACTTAATCATATCTTGTTTTGACATTCGAGCGGAGGTAACATAGGTGTTCATGTCAGGCGTTATCGGCTTCAGGTATTAATTGGCCTGATGAATGTGTCCAATTAATTTTTGACCCATGTTTTAAGAAAATACATTTAAATTCTTAACATACAAATAATAAGCAGCGGAATATGTACAATATCAATGTACTTATTATTTGGACCATGAATCGTAAGACGCACCAATTATATATCATCCAAGAATTAAAGATCGCTCTTCTTTCTTTACGTCGTCCTTTACTGTCCATGCAGTGAGACTCTGGAATCAGTTACAAACCAATATAAGACTCGCTCCGTCCTTGGCATGCTTTAAGAAGCGACTAAAAAAACTCTTAATTTCTAGTCAGTAAAATAACGTGTTTCATTCCTGATTTTTCGTTTCCTTTCCTCTCCACCGTCCTTTCCTTTCCTTTTGATTGAAGATATCTCACTTTATATGAAAAATAATGTTCGGGTGATTGTCTTTGTGGGATTCGTGGGCATGTTCTCGCGTATATGTTTATGGATTTCGTGGGGATGGATAGTCATTTGAATGATTTATGCGACCACGTAACTTGCTTCATTTACTTTTGTCTGATTGGTTTGAAAAGATTGCCACCTGGAAATAAGCCCGCCAGATTGTATTGCAATAAAAGTGTTAAATAGAGATAAAAATTACCGAAAGAAAGACTTTCGACAACATGCAGAAAAAGAAGTCTAACGTACGTTGGGCATATTGGTAGGAAGACTTATGAAAGTCTGAAGTAGTTGGTGATCACAGGGGCAGTTGAAAGGAAGATGAGCAAGAGAAAGGTGTCCTACGAGATGGACCAATCAAAAAAATAATCCTTTTTAAGCGCTACATTCAACGTGGCCAAAGACTGGGAGGTATGGAAATATGTGGTACGCTGAGTTCGAGATATCACAGAGAATCACGACGCTCAAAATTGAGAAGATGATGAAAAAGAATTTTAAAGCCTGCCAGTCAAACTACATTGAACATAAAAATGTTACGAAAATCTAAGGTAACATTGAAACTCGTATGACTTGTTATCCATTGATTGATATATAAGGAGACTTCGTAACAATTGAAAACTCAACTTTTAATCTAATTTGTAATAGTAAAGTTACTATTAAAATGTGTATGACAGATGGTTTTGTTAATTTTATATTTGTTGGGTCACGGTGCGGTTACGAGTCAAAGAAAATATTTCATCATTAAAGTCATACTCACAACCTGAATATCTACATTACCTAATCTGTAAAAATAATATGTAAACGACACAGTGTAGTTAATATAAAATTTCTTACCTTATTTGATTTTAACTCAAACGTTTCCTTTCAGGCAAAAATCTGAAATTAAAAAAAATTGTTAGTTTCATGACAATTAAAAAATCTTAACTAAACGTAAAAATTCTGTCTTACAACCCAACGGTGGTAGGTTTGATTCTTATTGAAACGTATTTTTTAAATAGTTCTATTTGGTTTAAACTTAAGGCTTCTTTAACCTCTTTTTGGTTGGTTGAAAAATATTGTCACATAACCAACCAGTTTTTACTATATACAATGAAAGCGTAATAAAATACATTTTTAACAAACTATAATTGTTCAGCTCTTCTTGATAGTAAGTGATCAAACAATTAAAAAATATGTACCTAATAAAATACATTTTAAACAAATGATAATTGTTCAGCTCTTCTTGACAGTAGGTGATCAAACAATTAAAAAATATGAACCTAATAAAATATATTTTTAACAAATGATAATTGTTCAGCTCTTCTTGATAGTAGGTGATCAAACAATAAAAAAATATGTACCTAATAAAATATATTTTTAACAAATGATAATTGTTCAGCTCTTCTTGATAGTAGGTGATCAAACAATAAAAAAATATGTACCTAATAAAATACATTTTTAACAAATGATAATTGTTCAGCTCTTCTTGATAGTAGGTGATCAAACAATTAAAAAATATGAACCTAATAAAATATATTTTTAACAAATGATAATTGTTCAGCTCTTCTTGATAGTAGGTGATCAAACAATAAAAAAATATGTACCTAATAAAATACATTTTTAACAAATGATAATTGTTCAGCTCTTCTTGATAGTAGGTGATCAAACAATTAAAAAAGTAAAGTAGGATTGACAATGAATCATTCAAAGTGTGCCTTTCTTCATTAAAACCTTCAAAGGAAGTTGCAATAATTTAATCTGAAGGTTTAACTTCTTGTATCTAGACCAATATCATCTACTTTTTATTTATAAGTCTTTACTTTAACAGTTGATATTTTTTTATTGTATTTAATCAAATCATTATTTATTCCTCGCTTAATTGACTTTTGTGCCCATTTTTTATTCAATTAGTAAATTGACTTTTTGAAATATGACGTTTGTCGGTCAATGCCGACGGGGCCGGTCTCGGTGGCATTTAGTTGCACCGATTTTACTAAACGTAGTCTTGATCAATGAACCTTGAATGCATTTATTGTATTTATTAAATAGCAATCGAACCCTCAGGGTGCTTGTATTATTTTTAAACAACAAGTTATCATCTTCTGCAATCTTACGATATTTATATATCTACTACTTTTGGGATGCAAATAATTAAATATTATTTCAAACCAAGAAAGAATACTTTTGTCGTCTAGTTGATAAGATGCCTGTCTTCCAACTCGGGGGTAGCATGAACGATTCCTGTTAGAACCCAAATTAAAAAAAAATATATTATAGTCTGGTTTTCACTTATTTATTAATTTATTTAACACTTTTATTGCAAATACATTCTGGTGGGCTTATTGCCAGGCGGCAATCTCTTCCAACCAACCAGACAAAAGTAAATGAAGCAAGTTACGCGGTCGCATAAATCATTCAAATGACTATCCATCCCCACGAAATCCATAAACGCACACGAGAGCATATGCCCACGAACCCCACAAAGGCAAACAATCACCCGAACATTATTTTTCATATAAAGTGAGATATCATCAATCAAAAGGAAATGAAGAGATGGTGCAGAGGAAAGGAAAAGAAAAATCGGGAATGAAACACTTTATTTTACTGACCAGAAATTAAGAGTTTTTTCAGTCGCTTCTTAAAGTATGCCGAGGACGGAGCGAGTCTTATATTGGTTTGTAACTGATTCCAGAGTCTCACTGCATGGACAGTAAAGGACGACGTAAAAAAAGAGGAACGGTGAACTGGAAACGCCAATAGACAATCCATGATTGGAAAGACGCTGAAAATTTTCGGCGAGATAAAAGGGGGCGGCGGGTTAAGTTCAATTTAATATTTTCTTGGTTGGTTGGAAAATATTGTCACAATACAGTAAGCTCATTAGGTTAAACTTTAAACAATGAACGTGTAATACAATACTACAAAATAATAAATACAAGGAAAAAAACATTCAACTTAAAATATACACGAGTATTATATATATTTTACTAAAAGCTATGAAAAAGTCTAGAACCATCTTGTGTTACCCTCTAAAGACAAATTATTCCCAAACCACTTGAGGATCTAAGTGTCCTAGTTAGTAAGACGCTAGTATTCCAGCCCGGTGGTTATGGGTTCTATTCCCGTTGGTATCCATTTTGTTAATATGGGTTCCTGATTGGTTTTTACTTAAGGCTTCTTTTTAATCAGTAGATTATTACGTGGCAATAAATTTGTCATGTTGTATTGTATACATACTGAAATAAAATAGAAGATATAGTGTGTAACTCGAGCATCATAATCACCATCAAGCCATGCCTCTTTTGGGGTATGCAGAGAAAATAAATCTAATTTATTTTTTCCTGACAAACGCTTTACACTTACAAACACATTGTCATGCATACTCGAATATTTGAAGACATTTTACTGCTACTTATTTAGTCAGGAGACAAGTTATCTTCTTATCATAATCTTTAGTATGTCTGCATCTCTAATTCGGGAGAGGGGGATGGGGTGTAAAATCTTAAAACAGATGTCACACAAATAAGATATTATGGTTGGTCATAATTAAGATAATTTTGATTTGAAATAATAGATGTTGCACTATTTTTATCACTTTTGTAAAAAAAAGGAGGTGCACGCTTAATGAATCAATTATTTATTAAATTGAAATCCATATCCTAATGCACTGTTGAATACATAATAGTTGCGACTAAAGATTTTATAGTTTTGACATTTAGCTGTAGTTGATATGTCGGGGCGGTATAATCGTGTTTAATGCAGTCTTTCACAGACAACCTTTTTGTAAAATATTTTATTTTTAAGGACGGTTTCGTTTGTTTTATAACAGTTGAGAAACCTAATAAATAAATCTAAAACCTAGTCTTATTCGTATATTAAATAATAAAAAATAGCACTTCACAATTTCAATAATTATTATTTATCACCGCAATACGTATACCTAACTCCTATACCGAGATTTTTAACAGACGGATAATCATAATATAAATAGGCCAAAACCCGTACGGTTGTCGCCAAAGAAAGAATACGAGAATTGAATTTTGAATAGAAGAGAGGAATACTTGGAAACAGATTGAAATTATGCTGAACGAACCGGTGTAAAAGGGGACGATGCCAATTTATTTTGAATAGTAATTTATTAAATAATTCATTTATTTCCTATTATATTGAACCTTATAATTACTTGTGTTTGTTTATCTTATGCTCTTTTTTTTAATGCAGTCAATTATATGTGGCTTTTTCAAGATGTCGGAAACTCGAAAACATTAAAGTCAATATATCTGAAACAAGTCTTCGAGGAAAACTTTATCAACGATTTAAATTGAACAACACTAATGTTTATACACAAAACATCACATCGTGTATAAAGAGATTTTTCAGAATTAAATAATTCATCAATCAAGATGTAGCTTTTTTATTTTAAACTTTAAACATTAATGAACCCATAAAATTTAAGCTATCTTGCTCCATTCGGTATTTCAAAAATGTATAATTTGTTTTACTTCCGTGAATATTTCACGGGTTGCAACTAGTAATTGTTACTTACCATCTTACTGAGTTATATTCGATTTAAAATTGAAACACTTGTCTCTTCAGTTTAAATGTTTTAAAATTTAAAAAAAAATCCATCTCAAATGTATCATAAAATCCCCTTATCTGATTTATAATTACCCACAATGTGTCAATCATAAAGTTATAAAAAAGTTTATTGTTTCTTTAAAATAATTACCAAGTAAACTAAGATCTGTTGCCCTTCAATTCGCAGAATCAGATTTATTTAAAGGTTAATTAAAATTAACTGTCGACGTTATTACTTGACGATGTGACGTTAATCATAAAATTTTGTCCTTAACTTCGATACGATCAACAATAACGAAGCAAATGTTTCTAAAACTGTAGGCCGTTGTGTTCTAGGTTATATTTATTTTAGGTGTCACTATTGTCATGTTCACTATATTGATATATTGAGAAAGAAGATACCAAAAAGATAACAGATTGAGAAGTACAGTTTAATGTTGAAGACTATTTAATTGTTAAAAATATTTTTTTAATTATCTTCCGTATAATTCATTAAAAGATTATCACTCTCGATAGGGTATTTTTTTAGCAATCACAGTCATTTGTAATATTATCAATGTTATTTGGACAGTGAAAAGCCAAAATAACCCAACTCACATTTTAACTGCTTTGAGATTAATAAGAAAATATGATATCATATTGTGTTAATGTCCATTGCCCTTGACGAGTCTAATATAAGACACAATATAAAGGGTACTTGCCGTTAGTGCTACTGGATATGACTATGTAAGTCAATTTTTGATAAGTATATTCTGTTGTATATAGAGCTAGAAACTCCAGTACTTGCATCTTGTCTGCGTTTTCTTTATCCATTGGCTCTCTGATGACAAGCAACGTTCCTTCTAAGGTGTGCGCGTGTGCGGCCGCACATATGTTAAAAATTATCTGCACACATGTTTACATCTTCTGCACCCATTTCAAAGAAAGGAACTTGTAACCATATTTTGTTTTGCGCAATTATATATTTTCCTTGATATTTCATGATGGGTTCTCAGGTTCCTTTCTTTGAGATGTGTGCGGAACGTGGAAATACCATATATCACAGAGTCCACGCGTCGTAAGGAACATCTTTTTTTCTTGCACATTTAAGTTGATGGGCCGCACACACAATGAAAAAAATAAGGGGAACGTTGCTTAACACTTCCCTTACTGTGCTAAAAAATCACGCCAGTAACGGTGTTGGACACTATAAGAGTACAGTAAACATGTATGTTTAAAATTAAAATTATGCAAAATCCTTTCTTTGAGATGTGTGCGGAACGTGGAAACACCACATATCATAGAGTCCACGCGCCGTAAGGAGCCTCTTTTTTTCTTGCACATTTAAGTTGATGGGCAGCAAACACAATGAAAAAATTAGGGGGAACGTTGATGACAAGCCACAGTTTTACATTTGGGTATATCTGCTGCTGCTTGCTCCCAATTGTACCGAGAATTAACGTTTTTTAAGCGTCTCATGCAGTACAGCTTTACATCGCTCGCACTGCCCACTGTGGTTTCTTCTGCTTTCCAATAACTGACCAAAAAGGATATTTCTTGATAGTTCGTATTTACGCATGTGAGCCATATGTCCAGACCTACTCAGGCGAGTTCGTGAAACCACAAGATGCGATCGCAGTTTGCTTTCCTCAAAACTTCATAATTTGATAATCTATGACTCAATCGAATTTTCATTAGTTGTCTGAGATGCTTCTACTGACATTTTTCAGTGCCCTATTGTGTCGTTTGTAGAAAACCCATGATTTGCATCCATTTATCAGAGATGTGAATGATCTTCAGCACCAACTGCAAGAATTGGCTGAGGTCAGCAAAGAAGTTTGTTTAAAATTAATATATCAAAAACCAAATATATGATGAACAATCAATAAACGTAGATGGAAAGTCGTTACAACTTGTCCAGGAATATGTGTATTTGAACCAACTTATTTCGTTTGTAGGTGGTATATCGGAGGAAATAGCACGTAGGACTTAACTAGCATGGAGCTCATTTGGACACTTGAATAACATCTTCAAAAGTAATCTCCCAATATCTTTGAAGCGAAGGGTCTACAATCAGTGTATCCTCCCTGTATTTACGTATGGCTGCGAGATATGGACGCTCACAGTAAAGAACACACAAAAGCTCCAGACTGCACAAAGGGGCATGGAGAGATGCATGCTGGGATATACTAAAAGAGACCGTAAACGAAACAACTGGATTCGCAATGTAACAAAGGCAGAAGACGTTATAAAGGTGTGCAAGAAAAATAAGAAGCAATAGGCAGGACACGTAGCAAGAATGTCACACTCCCGATGGACATTCCAATGGTACCTAAGAGGCATAAAGAGGCCCAGAAGAAGACCAAAGGTACCCTGGATAGATGACATCAAGCATGGCAGCATCACATGACATCAACGAGCAAAAATCGAACTATTTGGAGTCAACTTGGGAAGACCTTCATCCAGCAGTGGATCGACCCTGGTTTACAATGATGATGATCAGAAATGTTATGATTACAGCTTAAAAGACTGTCGTTTTGGTTGTGATTATCAAACGCTCACCCACGAACAGTCCAAAACACCCCAGAAGTTGTACTTTAATCTATTTTGAGTTTCGTTATGTATCGTTTTATGTGTGTTTGTATGGAGTGAGATGGATTTTAAGCAAACAACCCCTGGCCAGTTGGTAAAACGCTGCTTTTCACTGCAGAGGTTTCGGGTTTGATTCTCAATGGTACATAATATAATAATATAACACGCATCCCAGTCTGGTTTAAAAGTTAATCTGGTAACAATACTCGCACTTTATATACGTTGAAGAATATTTTTGAAGTAATATATAATAGTGAACTATGAGTTACTTTCTTAGTCCAGTGGTTCTCAACTCGAAGACTGGATTACTGGTGTCGACTAAAATATTGTCTTCTTCTTCCCGGTGTCATGTCAGCTCCCCCAAACGTTGAATATCACTTGAGAGTAGACATGTTTGTCCCCGGCAGCCCGAAAAAGATCCCCAACGCTCCTTATACCAGTCCAATCACATATATTGCGGAGCCAGAAGATTTGCCTGTCTTATAACGACGCTTTTTAACGTGTAAGCATTATAAATCCGGGTGCTATAACGGAAAGTGTTAAATACACGTTTTATTAGCTTGCCATTTTCACACATATAAAAATTGTAGTACGTAAATTCAATATTTCGAATAAACAGAAACATTTGTGCTGCGGGCTGGTTCTTTTTTGCATAATTACGTCGATTCGTGAATCCGGATGGATTTTAGATTAGAGATCAACCAAACATTAATGCATTGGCCTTCCAATATATCAAATCCGACATCCTTCCGTAAGATAATGCATGCTAAGGCCACAGCGCCTCAAATTAAGACGTTAAAAGGAATTCCTGAATATAAATTTGATTAAATACTGATAAAACCGACAAATATTTAACATAACTCCATTTATTTATGTGGCCATAAATTTCACTGTTTTTATCGTAAGTTTTACACATCATTGAGTTAAGCATTAATTTATAGTTAAATAACATATATTTTTTTCCAAATATTTATTTACAGCTTTATTTGAAATCGTAAGTGAAAAAATAATAGCTCCCTCACGACCTTCGTAGCCTAGTTGGTAAGACGTTTATCTTCCAAACAGGAGGTTGCTGGTTTGATTGGCCTGATACCCATTGTTTTTATTTATTTATTTATTATTTATTTATTTATATATTTTTTTTTAATTTTATTTATTACATATGACAAGAAATATACAATAATTTGCGAAAAAACAACAGGTAATTTAATTTGGACATACATTATTTAATGGATCTGGGTTTGTTGCCTTTCATTTATCATGCCCCCAGTAAACCAGGTTTTTGCCTGTATCTCACTGAGGATATTAAGCATGAAAAAATAAATCGATATTTCTTTCCGATTTTTGATTACACAAAAGCAAAACCCCGTTGCACATTCTCATCAACCTGACAAACAGTGACACTCAATTTCAACTGGAAACATCGTGCGAAATCAAACTCCTCACACATCAACACTCCAGAAAAACCAAAAATGTTGATCCCATAATATACCGCACACAATCATAAAAATAAAAACAAAAATATACAGAAATACAAATGTAAAACAACAAAAAGAAACACACTCAAGAGCTCACACAAATTTTTTCCACACGTCATTCATCCTGAAAGCCCAAGTACTCAAAATCCTTTCGCAATAACAACCACGCTCCGATCGACTGTCTAAATGGTTTTCCTCCCTTTACCTTTATTGAATTCGTCACGCCATTGTATGTCATGGGAGCTAAATAAGGATATTGCCTTTGGGTAAATGAGGTTTTAACTCTAGGGATGGTGAACATTTAATTAGTTGCTAGTCTAGTATTCACGTTAGTACTCTTTAACATCTTTCTTGACAGGAATCGCCACATGGCAATAAACTCATCAGGTTGTACTTTGTATACAACGAAAATGTTACATAATACAATACATTATTATATTGTATAATATCTATGGGGTTACTGGACAGGTCAAACTTAAAGGATTTAAAAAGGTCCGTTTAATTTTTACGACACTTTTTTAATTTACGGAATATCTTAAAATCAACTGGGTAAGATCTTTCGGAGCGTTGTGATATGTGGTTTGGCTTATGATGCCGACGTTTCGAAAACGTTGCAGTTTTTCATCTTCAGGGTTTGTTTGTAGTTTACTTAGCCATAAGACGTGAGCACCACGGAAGAACAAGTGCGCGGCTTCCATGATGGCTGAAGGTTTTGTTATTTTTTTTTATTTTTGTCACTTGGATATGATATGGGGTATCAGAAAAATTTGAGGTGGAACCAATCGTCTCTCTTAATACTGTTTGTATGTTTATACACATTGATTTCTTTTACCTTATCGCTACTTTATATAATTACTTAATCCATAATGATTGGGGTTGTTGGTATTATTAGTTTATGCCTGTATTTTCTCCCTCTATTACCCCCTTCAATGGTTCGTGTCAAGTGAAAGTCACCCTGTATTTTCATATATAATGGTGAATCACATCTCTCAACCAAAATTTTCCTGTCTTTGCAAATGTCGACCAAATCTAGGAACTTTATCATATTAATCTGAACGAATGGAGGACATATTCTAGTTTGTAATATATTTTTATCAAACCCTGTTTATTCCACTTTTTTGTAACGGTATAACCCTACCGGTTTCAAGGCTTTCACCTCATCTTCAGGGGAGCACAAACAAGACTAAATTCTGTTTTAAACCGGTAGGGTTATACCGTTACAAAAAAGTGGAATAAACAGTTTTTGATAAAAATAAATTACAATTTCTTTAAATCTCCACAACGTTAATGCCTTAACTATAAACAACATATTCTAGTTTCACTCACATTTTACTTTTTAAAATATATGAGTATTCATATATATTTCATTTGAAGATTTAAAAAAGTCTAGAATCATCTTGTGTCCTCCTCTAAAGACAAATTATTCCCAATCCACTTGAGAACCACCCAAGTGGCCTAGTTGGTAAGACGCCAGTATTCCGACCCGGTGGTTACGGAGTCCATTCCCGTTGGTATATATTTTTTTTAAATATTTGTTTATACTTGAGGCTTCTTTCTAATAAATCTGTCAGGTTGTATTTTATACAAAGTGAAATAAAATACAAGGTAAAGTGCGTAAACCTAAACGCGAGCATCATAATCTCCATCAAGTTATGTCCCTTTTGGGGTATGCAAAAAAAATAAGTATCATATTATTTTCTTTTTTTCTAGCAAACGCCTTACGCTTAAAAACATATTGGCGTGCATACTCATATATTTTTAACACTTTTTGTCGACTAAATCTAGGAGCTTTATTAATCTGAACTAATGAAGAATATATTCTAGTTTATTTTTCGGTGTTCTTAAAACTTGTTTGTGCGTATTTACACTAAAGTTTGCGTACAAATGTATTATTGTATTATTTAAAATTGTATTGACTGTTTATTTATTATAATTTACGTATATAAGGGCATATGCTGAAAAACATCTGATGACTCGTCCTCCTATTGGCGGGGGTATATCTCGACTGGGGGAATGTTATGAGGTAAGTCCAGATCTTTTGAAAGCTTCTGATTTAAATGTATTTTCGTTTCTATAGCCTTTGAAATATATGTGTAATTTAATAATTTATATTATCTTGATATCAAAAAACTTACATTTAGTCTTCTTTTTCTTAACTTTTGCAGCCATGATGGCTTTTGACTTTGTCTGTTGCAGCTGTTCTGAACAATGTATCCGTGTTACAGTGGAACCACTATCTTAGGTTCTTTAGTCAAGAATTTCTTCTTCCTACACTTAATTTCTCCTACAGCATGATTTCACATTTGTTTCTTCTCATGAAATGCCCAAAGTATTCCAATCTCCTCTTAATATAATTGAGTACTTCTTTTTATTTTTGCATGCGTCTGAGGACCTCTACGTCCCACAGTTTGTCAACCTTGGAAATATAAGAGTATATTTATATCTGAACTAATTTCGAAGTTATTGAAGAATGTAATCTAACAGAATCACAAAAACCTATGGAGACAACGAGCAACCCTATTTGAATCCAATTGTGACCTCGAGCAACTACTACCAGACGGTAGTTATATAATTATTTTGTATGCATTAATTCGTAACCAAAAAGCAGATAATAGACACATTATTAGATGAGTGGCGATAAATTGGGCTTATTTATGTAATGTGCAGAACAATGATGGGAAATCAAAATAAATTCAATGGTTCTCAAATGTTTTTTTATTCATTGTTGACAACTTGATTTTAATTTAGCTTTTAGATCTTCCTTCTGATTTAATATACGACATACTCGTATGTGGCCTAGTTGGTACGTCAGTACGTTTTCCAGACCAGGGGTTACGGGTTCGATTCCCGTTGGTACTCATATTACAAAAAAGGTACATTATTTTTTCAATTAAGGTCATTTTAACGCATTTCTGGTAAGTTGGAAGAAAATTCTACATGGCAAAAAGCTTAGCATATAGCACAATAGTATCATTCATAATAATAATAATAAAATTACAATTTATATAGCGCCATTTAGAGAGCAGACCCTCCTCAAGGGCGTTTTACTAGGAATTCGAGTGCAAGGATAAGAAAATTGTGGTTGCGGTCCTTCTCCACATGTGCATATGTTTAGAAAAACATATTTGGTAAGAAAACCGCTGAAAACTTACCAAGAGAAGATCTAAAAAGAAACCTTAGCAGACCTTCCGATTTGTCATAGAAATACGTTTTTCTCGAGGTGTAGTGAAGTGTACATGTGTAGTATTCATATATGATATACAAGTTGAAATATACCTCTTAAAAAAATTATATTTTAATATTAAAGGGAATAAATTCAATGCCGTTTATGAGCTATCTTCTATTAATTCTAAAACGTAATTGACGAGATATTTTACCGTAAAATAATAAAGAAAACAACTATTTTATTTTTTATAGCCATTATTCTAATGTTTTTCTGTTATTGTATATGATATGATAAATATGCCAACAGCGAGTCTTATGATCATTGGACACATTTCTCGCGGTCAAAGAGACGGTTTGGAAAGACTTTAAATCCCAACAAACATGGAAGATCGACGCACAAACAGAAAATCCTCAATGTGTTGGGATGACTAAATGAGAGAAGCAACAGGACTACTCTTAACAACTACCCTTGGAATTGAGGAGTGCAGGGATGGATGGAGAGGATTCGTCAAATCTATCACTGGAGTCAAGATGCTCACTCATGAGATACACGACAGGTAATGATATTGATGTAAGTGGATTAAACCTGTATCAAAATTACACATATATACACACCATAACGCCCTTGTCAGGATAGGCAGAGAAGTCCTATGTCCTTGTCAGGATAGGAAGAGAAGGCAGAACACCAGTTTTATTATTTAGACACATATCCTTCATCTCTTCCCCATCCATAAAACTACGATATATCTGACTTTCCTTCTTTCAACGTATAAATCAGTTGATCTGACCACACTTTCCTTGCAATTCCTCTTCCACTCACATCTTGCACTAAATATTTGTATTGTTAGTGTTCCATCATTCATTTCATTCCTCGACACCCGTCCAGAGGAAGACCAAAGGACTCCTGGATGACTCAATGCTCCAAAACTCTACAGAGAAACAGCCTAGATGAAAGCGACACCCAGAACCGAAGAATATAAAGCCTGAGAACGAGAAGAGCCGACCCCAACAGCCTACCTAGGCAATGAGTTGGGACAGTGCCAGTAAAAAGAAGTTTTTCTTCATTCCTTCGTTCTTCATGCCCATACCCTCTCCTACTGCTTTCCTTCATCTTGTTTAATACATCAGCTTCAAATAAAAAAAAATAAAAAAATGATAATGACATCCTCGGCTATGATCTTTGAGGAGCAGTGGTAAGGCCACAAGTGCATGGGTATACTTAGAAAACTACAAGTGATGCGCAAGGACATTCTGATCTTTATTCCTCGTTAACGAGGATATAATTAAGTCTCACCTGTCAGAACTGCATCTTATTTATGAGCTCTTGCAGATACATCCTGGACTTAATCGGATAACGGAAATTAAATCACTGTAGCATATTTAAAATAGCTCATGAGACTACGTTAGTTTGACGTGATTTGAAAAATGTAAAAATACACTACCATTAAAAAAAGATATGTATCATTAAATTCATTTTAAAAAACAAGATGACTCGTATACAGCAATTACTTATTATATTGTCAACATTGATAGTTAATTATAATTATACGTGGAATTGAATCTCATTGTATATAATTCGTCTAATTACTCGTAAATCTCCATACTACTGTACGGAGTGGAAATATGAACGGCGATAAGGAAGGAACGAAACATGGTAAATGTTTTCGATATCTGGTGATTTATTTAATTAAGTTAAAATATACAGGTAAAACCGAATTACACACAAAACCAGAAGATAATTATATTTTTTTATTTATATAAATAAACGGTACAAAGTACTTTATGACAAAAATAATACAAAATGAAATAGGCAGTAGTGAGTGTTCAATCCATTAAGAACAGGATACATAAAAAAAATAAAAATAATTACATCAAAAATAGGTAGATCATATAAAATCGGATGTCACCAACACAATACGGAACCATCCACAGGCGCACAGTCCACACTGCGCAAAATATACAAAAACAAAATAAACATCATTGAAAAACTAAATATAAAACATGGAATCAGATAGGTACATCTTCACAAATCTCCTCCAGCACGGGGAAAAGTTCATAAAAAACACAATAATCAAGTAAAAAGAAGTTCGATAAAGTTCTTCAAAAGTCCTTTAAAGACATGCGGGATTCCAATTCAAGGTTCGGATATTCTGAAGTGCCTTTTCCTTATAAGGTCAGTAAACTAACTACAAAAATATCTGAGACTGCAGCGTTATATATAGTAACAAGAAATAAAAATGAGTAAATAAGAAATATTTGTAAATCGGAAACAATTAACTCCAATAACTAAGACATCTAAAGATACTATGTAGTGTGCCAACATGCATAGAAGAAATGGTAGTAAAGAGTCAATGATAGGAACTGCACTCAAGTATGTAGGTAGATATATCTTTAAAATTGCTTTTGAACTCTTTTCTCTGATATGGCTCCGTATTCCATGGACCGCAAGGGCACCAATGTTTCTATCACCCAAGCATTACAAATTACTGAAAGACTATCGACAACCCGCTGAAAAAGAATCCTAACGTACTTTGGTCATATTGTTAGAAAGAATGGTGAAATTGTGGAGAAGCTGGTGACCATGGGGAAACGTTGAGCGAAAACGAGCAAAAGATAGCTGTTCTATTAGATGGACGGGTTAAATAAAAGAGTCACCAGGATTCTCTTTAAGCGCTGCATTAAACATTCTTCGGGATTGGCAGGGATAGAGGCAGGTGGTGTGCTGAGTACAAGACATAATAAAGGAACAGGACGGCCATTATTGGGCACATGATGAAGAATATATAAATAACAGAAGCATATAATTATAAATGCAGTGCCAAAGCTGGAAAAAATATGGAAGAACAGAACTACTCGTATTACCATAATGAAGAAAATGCACTTAGTTTAGTATCTCGTCTACACAATATTCATGAATGGCGTGGAGAGCAAGCGAGAGACGCAGAATAGATCCATTTGAAATGTGATGCTGGAAAAGGATGTTACGAATTCCGTGGACAGTAATGCAAACATCCATTCTCGAAGAACTGAGAATCACCGACAGATTGTCGACAATATGCCTTCGACGAGTCCTCCGATTCATTGGACACATTGCTCGTGGCCAAGGAAACACTAAGAAGAGGTTTGTATTTACTGGAGACGTGGAAGGAAGACGCACAAAAGAACGAATCCCTATACGTTGGATTGACCAAGTAAGATATGCAACTGGACTACCCTTAACAACTGCCCTTCAAGTCGCGCAATGCAGGGATGGATGGAGAGGAGTCGTTGGAGGCTATCATGGGAGTAACGATGCTCACTCATGAGCTACACGACAGCATGGATAATTCTAAATATTATGTAAATAATAACTTGATTTATTTATTACTGTTGTCAACAGTAACGTCTAATTAAAAACGAAATGTCACCCGTAAATCTTAATGTGTCAGTTAATATTTAACCGAATCATTATATTACTTATTGCTTTGAAGAGTTGTAAATTTTACTGAAAGAGCCAATACACCCGTTAAAAGTAACAGTTAATATTTTGAGGCGACAGTTTAATTCGATATTAGCTATCATTAAAGTTATAAACGACTGATGATGTATTAAAACTTGTCTGCAAATCGATGGTGGAGTGGAATTTATGGTCCCACTATCCCCTAGTCGAGGTGCACTTTTGAACTTGAAGTCTTCAGATCAAACTAATTTAAAGACTCAAAAGCACTGAATTTTAATTTTAATTAATGCTCATAATAAAACAGATGACATTTGACGTCAGATATACATCACTTAAAGCTAAATCAACTCATGATTCCGAGAACGAGCACTATAAGTGGATAGTAAAGCCTTGTTTGAATTGTATTACAGTAAAACCTACTGGGTTTATGTGACAATTTCTTGTTTTTTTTTCCGGGTTACAATCCTAGGGTTGGTCTGCACCAAGTACTCGATCCCTCCACTCACCCCTGTCATCCGCCAGTCTCTTCATCTCCTGGTAGCTGCCACAGCGCACATCCCGGATCACCCGGTCCATGTAGCTATATCTAGGACGGCCTGTAAAGTTGTTGCCCTTAATCATTCCCTCGACAATGGTAAAGAGCAGGCCTGGGTGCCTGATGTTATGGCCTATCCAACTGGATCGTTGTTGGGCAACTTTATTTAGGAGTTGCCTTGTTTCTCCAACCCCGCTCAATACCTCGTCGTTTCGGATGTGATCTGACCAATGGACCCTGGACATGCGCCTGTAGCACCACATCTCAAAGGCAGCCAGACGCCCGGACTCGCTCTGGCTGATGGTCCACGTTTCGCAGCCATACAGCAGTACACTTCAGACAAGAGTTTTCACTAAATTCTTCTTTCTTGTAATCAATTAAAAATTAAACTATTAAGCCAGTTCTATAATACAAATATTTATAAACGAGAAACGGACGGCTTTTCCCGTTCAAAAGGCATTATTTTGACGCCTATGGTCTATTTTCTTCAAAATAAGGCTTTTTTTAAACAACTAGTTTATAGTCACCTGACGAAGACGGTGGTCTTCGAAACTAGTTGTGAACCTAAATTAAACCTGTGGTGAACACAAAACTATAAAATAAGTTTTTTATTTTACTTATTTTTTTCCTTTTATGCAACTTAATATAGTTTCTTGAAACTTAGAAAAGTTTGTTTCACTTTGTGGTGTCACGTTTATATATGACTGTTCATATTTTTATACAGGCAAGACAAAAAGAAATTTTGAAAAAAGAGTAAAGGAAAAGTGGAAATGTCTTAATAACAATAATTTTTCGGAGTTCACTAACCACTAAATAAAAAAACCGTTTAATATATATCGTGGTTTGCAGATTATGCACACGAGCCGCAAGGATTGCAGCTGGACAACTTGAAAATTCTAGAGATTACGAGTAAAAAAGCGTTATTTTAAATCTCAACATCATAAATAATCAAGTTCATTTCAATAATAGTCCTTTGCTAAACATGTTTGCCATTCAATAGCCATTATTTTGACGCTTACCTACTCCCTTCTTCTTATAAGCCACTTCTCCGTTCTCCCTTTCATGTATCTATTGTATTACAATTAGAAAAAAAATTAGACATAATTTAGCCCAACTTTAACATACTTGAGGGGGAAGACAAAGGTCTTTGAACAACTCATTGTCTAGGTAGGCTGTTGGGGTCGGCTCTTCTCGTTCTCAGGCTGTATATTATTCGGTTCTGGGTGTCGTTTTCATCTAGGCTGTTTCTCTGCAGAATTTTGGAGCATTGAGTCATCCAGGAATTCTTTGGTCTTCCTCTGGACGGCCGTTGAGGAAGATCCAAAGACATTGCCTGATTCACAGTATGGTCTGGTGGTCTCCGTCTTATGTGCCCGTAATATCTCAGTTGTCGCTCTTCCCGCTTACTATTTATGTCAGTGACTCCCAGGCTACCACGAATGCGTGAACTCTTAATTTTATCTTTCAGTGATACTCTGTTATAAATGTATATAAGAGTTAAATCTTTAAATAAGGGAACAGTTTCCCTAACAGCTTTTATTTACTGTATATTTCATTAAGGTATTATTTTCTTTGTATACAGCAAAACCTGGTGGGATTGTTGTAATGTGGCTATCTTTTCCAACCAAATAAACATATGGACTGAAACCCTTTTTTAAATTTGGATTCCAATGAGATCGAACCCGTAACCCTAAGGCTCAAAGACACTTATTTTAATTGGTTTAAGCAATTCACTCTACTGAGAGTGCTTTCTGAAGACACTCCTTAATTCTTACCAACTAGGCCATAGAGCTTGCTGAAAATGTTTCTAGTTAGTATATTTGAAATCTTAGCTTTTACGTAAACCGCATGGACACCAAAAATAAACGTCAAACCACAAACAATGATGCAACTATTTGACGCAAATGTCTTCGCAAGAGATCATCAAACAATACAGTATTGGCAAATGTCAGACAATGTTTGATCTTCGAAGCATGATGTCAAAGCATCGCGAAGATGTGTCAACAAGACTTATTGACTTTCAGGTTGGGCAATTTCGATATTATGTTTTTTTCATTTACATATATTGTATTATTGGATATTTCTTCAATGTTATGTGAAAAAGATTTCAAGAATCATTTCGTCAAGCACAAGGAATGAATAATCGAGGGAATAAAGGAGGGAAATAATTTCTTCATAAAGAGGTAATGCTTTCTCGAGTTTCTTTTCCTTAATGATGAATAAGAATGCAATACAACTAATTGCACTGGAAAAACCTTGCATGTTTAAGATTTAGCTGGTTTAACTGCCAAAGTTGGTGCATTGGTAAAAGCTGCAATTGCAAAAATTGGTAAAAGCAAAGGATTGCATTGAATAAAATTACATTTTCGTTGTATACATTACAATCTGTTCCAACCAACAAGAAAAAAATAAGATGTCTTAAATGAAACCCAGACTGGTACCATTTTGAGAAAAAATGTATCAATAAGAATCGATCACGCAACCCCCGGGTTAGAACACAGATATCGTAGCAACTTGGTTAAAGTTAAGGTTGTAGCTTACGTTGTAATGGTGTTTTGACATGGTCAACAAAAAAAATCACTTTGTTGCTTGTCATCTTGACGGTTCGAAACATTTAATTTTATTACAATGTACGATATTTTATTAAGAATAAAAAGGTTACAAGCAAGAGTAATACTAAAATTGGAATTTTAAGTGCGCAAAAATATATTGACAAGTTGTTTAAAAAAATATAAACATTTATATGAATCATATACAAATATATATTAAAAAAAAACAGTACACACATGTATACCACCTACCACACATAAAATACAAACTTGAGACAGGTCAAGTCTCAGGTAATCAAAGGCTCTCATTTACAAAAATAAAGTGAAAAACAAACTAAGGAAATAATATTAAAAATGTATATACGTACAATATAATAAAATCCTCTTTAATAAACAAAAAAAAACAAATACACACCAAAACTTTAACATTTTTATTTACAGATATCTCGAAAAGTTCCGGCGTCGAATTTATGATTAAAAAAAAACAAAAATGTTCTCTAAGAGAACTTCTAAAGGTCGCGCATAAGTTACTTCCCCGCATCTTCATATATTTAGAAAAATATATTTGATAAGAAAACCGCAGAAAACTTACAAGGGGAAAACAATTAGGTATCATACTTCCCCTAATCTAATGACCTTATCTGCTTAGTTATTGAATGAATGTATGAATCGATTCACGAGTTCCAACAGCTGAAATGATGTTATTTATTAAATCAAGGAGAGACCTTAATAAAGTGTACCAAGTAACAAGTGCTTGCTTTTGAGACACTCCTGCGCGGAAATGGAATTTCTCCAGTAACTCTGAATGGCCGTGAGAGTACCACCAATTAGAGAGACCTGCTGGCCGGCTTCAAGCTTCTTTTTTTTGTCCTTTTGCTCATTACCATTGTCAGTGCGGGGGAACTTTGAATGTCAGAAAAATCGGTCGTACGCATTTCAAAAACTTTCTCAGAACTTATTTTGCGACAAAAATTCTGTTATTTTTCTCTCCCTTAAATATGGTTTAGATAAGTGGTTTTAAAAGATTTTTATTTGATGGTTCCCTTAGAGTGTAAAGATTTTTCACAGCACACAAATTGTGGGCTAAACTTTTGATTTAGTTGATAACATACTCGTACATCCATAATCTTCACTCCACAGTGACGCACATCAGCTTAAATCAAGATTATATCGATTAAGCCTGTACGATGCCAACGGGCTACCCTTACGACATCGGACCTACCCTACAAAAGGTCAAGTC
This sequence comes from Odontocerum albicorne, assembly GCA_949825065.1. NCBI lineage: Eukaryota > Metazoa > Arthropoda > Insecta > Trichoptera > Odontoceridae > Odontocerum > Odontocerum albicorne. The sequence continues at coordinate 32,046,167 of OX463858.1, forward strand.
CCAACGCGGTATTAAAATTGTTGGCTTGAATATTTAAATCAAGTGATGACACACTTTTAACACTTGCCTTACTGTGCTAAAAACATCCGCCAGCCATGGTGCTGGACGCTAAGCGTCTAGTGAAAAATGTATATTTTAAATCAAAATTATGCAAAATCTGCTAGGTTATTTTTTGTAATTAGCTATAAAAATCATTTTATTATGTATTTAAACGTCGAATAATCAAATGAAATATAAGTCCTGGTCACTCGCTATCCATCACAGGGTAGCAAGTGTCAATCAGAATTGTAATCTTATTTTTCGTTTTTTATATCTAATTTGACATTTCAAGACAAACTTCTAGTCGCATGACTTAGGAACTTTCAACAACCGCTTCCAACACCACATTTTAAATGTTCCTCTCATTCGTTCTTATATCTCAAATCCATATACGAAAATTTAATATTATATATTTCATTTGTATTCTGTTTTTCAATGACTTGTCTTTTTTGTGTGTATTTTATACGCAGTGCAAGCTGTGTGCCTAAGGACGCCCCCGTATTGTGTTGATAACGTGATTTTACGATTTGATTGATAGCTGTTTCATTCTAAATATTTTTGTTGTAATTGGGTAAATTTTTTTTGTATTAATCTGTCAAACTTAATGTGTTGAGCACTCAATACTGGTTCTTTTATATTTTTTGTTATTTTTGTTGTAAGGTACGTTGTATCGTTTACTTATAAATACTTATAAATATTGTTGTAAGGTACATTGTACCGTTTACTTATAAATATTTTTGTTGTAAGGTGCATTTCATCGTTTACTTTTAAATATGTTTGTTGTAAGGTACATTGTACCGTTTACTTACAATTATTTTTATTGTAAGGTACATTGTACCGTACACTTACAATTATTTTTATTGTAAGGTACATTGTACCGTTTACTTCTAAATATTTTTGTTGTAAGGTACATTTCATCGTTTACTTATAAATATTTTTGTTGTAAGATACATTGTACCGTTTATTTACAATTATTTTTATTATAAGGTACATTGTACCGTTTAATTACAATTATTTTTATTGTAAGGTACATTGTACCGTTTACTTATAAATATTTTTGTTGTAAGGTACATTTCATCGTTTACTTATAAATATTTTTGTTGTAAGATACATTGTACCGTTTATTTACAATTATTTTTATTATAAGGTACATTGTACCGTTTAATTACAATTATTTTTATTGTAAGGTACTTTTCATCGTTTACTTTTAAATATGTTTGTTGTAAGGTACATTGTACCGTTTACTTACAATTATTTTTATTGTAAGGTAGATTTCATCGTTTACTTATAAATATTTTTGTTGTAAGATACATTGTACCGTTTATATACAATTATTTTTATTGTAAGGTACATTGTATCGTTTAATTACAATTATTTTTATTGTAAGGTACATTGTACCGTTTACTTATAAATATTTTTGTTGTAAGGCACATTGTACCGTTTACTTATAAATATTTTTGTTGTAAGGCACATTGTACCGTTACTTATAAATATTTTTGTTGTCAGGTATATTGTACCGTTTACTTATAAATAAATAAAACGATAGATCTCACCAAGCGTATTTATATTACATTTATTTATTTAATAATTAACTATACAGTGTACAATATGACGGGTTTATTGCCAAGTGACAATATATTCTAACCAATCATACAATAGTTTTAAGAAAAAGGTGTATGATACATTAAAAGAAATTATGCAATACCAAAACAAAACAAACAAAAAAAAAACAAATTGGTCAAGATGTCCAGGAAAAGGGATTGGAGATGGGAAAGAAGGATGATAAAAAAAAACAGGAAAACACGTTATAGCACTGAAGGAAGATGTAGTGCTCTTTAATACGTTTATTGAAGCACATCAATGGTGGTGTGAGTCTGATATTTACTGGTAGCAGCTTCCAGAGTCTAAACGCTTGGACAGTCAAATACGAGGTGAGATATGAAAACTGGGGAACTGGAAAAGCTTGAAGGTAACTCTGCAGGAGTGCAGCGCGAGTCCGTGATCGGAAAGTTGCTGAATATTTTCGACAAGATATGAAAGGGTGACGGGACTATTAAATACGTTATATATCATAAAAGTGACAATACGTGAGCATTTCAACAATTTCTTTGTGATAGCTCTGTTTTCAATCAATGTGACATTCTAAATCAACATTTTTTCCTACATCATCAATAATTCTTCTTTCTCAATAATCATCATTATAATCACACTATGTTCTTATAGGGGTAGGCAAAGAGAACAGACCTCCATTTCAATATATCCTGGCGCACATATGTTGCTTCTTCCAAGTTCATCGACCACGTTCAAAACATACATAGCGACATTATTTTCCTGTCGGGGTAAACAGAGATGACAGACCATCTAACTTTCATATATCAAACGTATCCTTTGCTTCACCTATATACATACACCTTATCATACAACTCATGCGATTTCTTAACTTTCTATAACACGACTCCTTTCAAAATATAATTTACATGATCCAACAATATTTTCCTCGGTCTTCGTCTACCACGCCTATCACTCACATTTGTACCTTATATTTATATTGTTTGTTTTTCTTTCTTAATTCGTTATACATGCCCAAGCTATCTCAGCGTCTTCTATTTCATTTTACTCAACATATCGTCTTGCGTACTCTTTTATCATTAAGGGGGTATTCCACTCTAGAAATTTGAATTTTTTTTTCCATATTAAAGTTTAGACCTTTAAGAATATGTTCTAAAAAGAATATTTTAAAATTCTCAATATTTACGAAGTTATAGCTATAAATGAGGCAGCAATTACGCCGCGCCAGAATGACTCAGACAATAATCTTAAAACTTTAAATGCGTTTTTCTCGAAACTACTTTTTTCGACCTGGTCGACATAAAATTTGCAGTTTTATACAACCGATTGTCTTCAAATTTAATATAAAACTTTGATAAATTCTTTTCTATCGTCCCTACCTTGAAAACTTTAAAACTACATTTTAACTATTTAAAAAAAAATTAAATTTGAAAAAAAGGGTAAAAAAATTTATTATAAAATTTTTTTTCAGACAGTCACCGTTTTACTATTTTTTATTTTTTTTAATTTCTGTTTGGTACCAACTATAACGACATTATTTTTTATCAAGAAACTGTATATAATTTTTGTTTCAGATTTACGAAAGGGCTCCAATCCCGAAAACGCCCGAAATTCACGACTCTAGAGTAGAATATCCCCTAAAAGGTTTTTACACTTCTCAATTGGATTAATTTGTTCGTTCCACGTTTTTCTTTGTTTTCCCAAACTTCTCGCACTTTCTATATTACTTGTATCAATAATAATAAGGGGAACTAATTTGTAGGACATCCGTGTGAAATCCGGTCGGTCTACCGAAGTGGAATTGTAATGATTATCAAGGCAAGAACTTCTCTTGCTGGCAAGGACACCAGACGTAGCGCCAGTGTCCAAGGTGGATGGCCCCACTCGGCAGTGAAATCTGGTCTGCTTGTACCATCGCGACAACCCACAGTGAAGTTACCCAGTGATGGATCTTCGGTTTTGGTTGCCCGCAATATTTGGTAAGTAATCTAATGCAGAAAAAATATAGCTTGATGAAAAAACATAGAGCACAACTGCATGGTTCAACCAATTTCTATAGAATCTTTGACATTGATTTAAAAGTTGGAGCATTTCAATAGTTTTACATCCATCAGAAATTAATAAAAGGCGAGACTCATACGAGACATTTTTAAATAATACGAAATAAATATCTATATACATATATAAGTTAGGTGTAGATATAGGAAAGTAGTGATTGCGGCAATTAGATTAGACGTTCCTCGCATCTGTGTACTATATGTACAGATAAACATATCAGGTATGAAAAACGCCAATGAAAGACGAACCACAAAGAAACTGTAATTTGTTTTATCAAACACTGTTTATTCCATTTTTTGTAACGGTATAACCCTACCGGTTTCAAGACTTTCACCTCATCTTCAGGGAAGCACTATCTTGTCAAACAAGAGTCTTGTAAGCCCTGAAACCGGTAGGGTTATACAGTTACAAAAAGTGGAATAAATAGTGCTTGATAAAAAAAATTCCAATGTCTTTAAACCTCCACAACGTTAATGCCTTAACTATAATCAATATATCTACAAAGAAACCTTTGTAGATCTTCCGATATGTAATAGTAACATATTTGGCTTTAGCCTTAATTTAGTGTATTTTGTAGCGTTCAAGAACCCTAAGATGAATCTTCTTTAGTTTATAGATCCGCCACTGTTTCTTCGAGATCAACTATCCACTCCGACTTCAGTGGTCGCCATTGGAGACAGATCAAAGAGACGAAGACACCAGCAACTCGCTGCAATACTGACCAGAAACTTGTATTGGCCGGTTTCGAAACTTGACATTTAATTTTCATTTCACAAACAAATATTATTAAATTATTGTTTATTTTCATAAATAAATAACGTATGCTGATCCGCTAATTAAATATTAAAATATTTTATGGGTGTGGGTTATTTGTCTTTAGCGTAGAGGATTGAATAATGATTTTGTCTAAAGGTCTGAAGTGATTTTATTGCAAAATTATTAATAAGGCTTTATTGTAAAATACATATTTTTTTTATTAAACAAAGTAAATTATTGTATAAACATTTGTCAATGCTATACCTATATACAAATTTATTACTTAACTAATCTTAATTATATGTTATAATTTATGAACTTACTTAATCTTATTTTCCTGCATATCATTTTATTTTATTTATTCAATCTTAATATAAGATTTGTTAGAAATAATTAACACCTACATACTACTTATAACTAGATAACAATTCTTACACTAATTATTTAGCAAAAACAAGTCCACTTGTTCAGGCTACTTGTATTCCATCACATTCACTCAGACCTTGGTCGTCCCAGCTAAGACTGTAGGTGGACTAGTCAGGCAACAGATAATGCTTCGGGAGCTTGTGCTTATAACGGAAGGGTAGGTCGGATTTACTCTCGTAAGCCCCCAGGGCAACGACTAAGGGATTTCTGTGATTTTGTTGGCTTTTATAGAACTTCACGGTCCAAGCGAGGATGTGGTGTTGTAGGGTTTCTTCTCGCTGTTCAGCGTGAAGTCGGGTAAGATTTGTTCTGGAATGGGTGTTAAAAGATATCTTGAATGCCTTGTTCTGCACTCTCTGGAGTTTCAGGTGATCCGTGTTGCTCACACTACCCCAAACGGGTGCAGCATAGGTCAAGATAGGACGAATAAGGGTTTTATAGAGGAGGAGCTTATTTTTGGGTGAAAGGAAGCTGCGTCGATGAAATATCGAACTGATAGCCCCTATGCCCTTGTGACCCTTCTGTCTGATGGTATTCAAATGGGTTTTCCACGTCAGTCGAAAATATATAAATGACCATTAAATTACTAAATCGGAATCTTTTCCAAACAATTAGACTTGAGTTACTAAAATGAAAGGCAAGTGTTAAACGAAATGTTACAAAGTTGTTTGAAAAACATAGAGCATTAAAAAACTTAAATATTCATAGAGCATTAAAAAACTCAAACATTCATAAAGCATTAAAAAACTCAAACATTCACAGAGCATTAAAAAACTCAAACATTCATAGAGCATTAAAAAACTCAATCATTCACAGAGCATTAAAAAACTCAAACATTCATAGAGCATTAAAAAACTCAAACATTCATAGAGCATTAAAAAACTCAAACATTCATAGAGCATTAAAAAACAAAAAAAAATTGTAAGACAAATTATTTGCAAATGTCTATAAAAACTGGAAAAGGATAATATTAGGAAGAGGACAATTTAAATAGCGTTGTTTAAAGAGCGAACTCTTATCAAAGGTGCTCTAATTCGGGACTTGAAACCACTATACAGTAAAACCTGCAGAGGTTATTGCCAAGTGGCAATCTCTTCCAATCAACCATAAATATCTTAGAGGTATTGAGTAAAAACTAGTCTGGATTCCATTTAAAAAAAACCTCAGGAATTGAACTCGTAACATCTGGGCTGGGAGACAAATATCTTACCAACTAGGCCACGGAGGTTTCCAAGACCACTATTATTGACGAAAATAAGGTAGATGAGAGGATAATAAAATAGGAGAAATCAATTTCGTCATTGGAGAGGTATTTTTAAAGTTGCTTTTTAAAACAAGCCCACGAGGGCGCAAGTCTTACTGCAGCCGGTAACTGGTTCCAGAGTCTACTGGTATGGAAATATGATATATGCTTTTTAATTAATTAGGCATTCCATTCTAAAAACAGGACAATTTGTGCCAGTGACAATTTAAAGGAAAACAGGGAGTGTAAAAATGTATGAGAAATTGCTATAGCCGTAAATATTTCAGGAGTTTTGGACAATACTATACATAGAATCCGTATATGAAATGGAGTATTTTGCCAATTTAAAAATTATCAATTTGTTGATTCGTTACACTACGCAATAAGTTTCACTGATAACACAATTGTTAATTGTTAACACAACTGAGGAGTGTGCAAAAGTCATAAATATTCGCCAAATTATATTTCTCACTTAAGTATTTTGTGTGTAATAAAAAATATGGACCATTTCCGTATTGTTTGAGAACGGAGCGTATACGGTAGCCGTGGATCTAAGAATGCAACAATAAACGTGAAATGGCAACAAAAAATATTCAAATCAAGATATGGAAAGGTCAATGTCGTGTGAACATATCTGTTTTCTATAAACAATACTATATTAGATGAAGGCGATGGTCAGTGGATAGTAGATAGGCTGAGGGCGTATAGAGAATGAGGTAGTGTTTAATGAAAATAAGGTAGTGTTTAAAGAACATGGCGTAGTTTCAAATGAAAATGAAGTAATGTCTTAAGAACATAAGGTAGTGTTTAAGGAAAATAAATGAAAGACAATGGAGCAGTGTTTAAGGAAAATGAAGTAATGTCTAAACAAAATGAGAAAGTGTTTAAGGAAATAGTAGTTTTTAAGTAAAATGAAGTAATTCTAAAGAAAATGAGATCTTCTCCCTGGCTCCATCCCAACTCATTGTCTGCGAAGACTGTTGGGGTCAGCTCTCATTGTCCTCAGGTTGTATGCTCTTCTGTCCCGGACTACGTCCCCCAGGCCGTGCTTCTGCATCAGGTTATCTTTTCGCACCACCCATGAATGCTTTAGTCTTCCTCTGGTTGTTATTCGAGGAAGATCCATGGAGATTGCCTGGTTCACAATGTGATCGGGTGCTCTGCGTCTAACGTGCCCATACCATCTCAATCGCCTCTCCTCCATCTTACTGTTGATGTATGTAACACCTAGGCTTCCACGAATGCGTGAGATTTTTATTTTGTCTTTTAGGTACACACCAGCTGACCATCTTAGCATGCGCATTTCAACAGTTTCTAGTTGCCTAGAGTAAGAGTTATACATCGTCCAGTAATCGGAGCCATAGAGGAGTGCGGGTCTGACAATCGTTTGGTATACTTTTCCTTTTAACTTTACTGGCATTTTCGGATCACATAGAACTCCCGTCATTGATTTAAACTTCATCCATCCCACACTAATTATATGTGTTATATCTGCTGCACATCCTCCATCGCTATGGATGAGTGACCCAATATACTTAAAGGAGTCACAATTTGGTAATGTTTCTCAATTCATTTGCATTCCGGGAGTGACAGCATTTGTGTTCTCGAATGGTAGGTACAGATACTCTGTTTTCTTTCTGTTCAGTCTCAATCCATTGTCCTCCAAGATTCTTCTCCACCTTTCCAGACTATTTTGCAGGTCTTCATGTTTTTCACTTATTAATACGATATCGTCTGTAAATAGTAGGATCTTTAGGAGACTGTTCATTTCCTGGTTAGTTAAATAGTCCATGACTAAGAGGAACAGTAGCGGACTGAGTACCGATCCTTGATGTACCCCCCCCTTTACAGGAAATTCTGGTGAAGTTCTAAAGAAAATGAGATAGTGTTTAAGGAAAAAGAGGTAGTGTTTAAGGAACAAAAGGCAATGTTTAAAGAATACGAGGTGGTGTTTTAGGAAAGTGACGTAATTTTTATTGAAAAAGTTAGACAGTTTCTAATGAATAAAAGAGAAAGGGTTTAAGATGTAAGGAAAGGTTAATGGAAAATATGGTGGCGTTTAAAAAATAAGAAAGTTTTTACGTAAATCAGGTAATGTGTAAGAAAAATGTATCATAGTATTTGAGGAAAATGTCAGTGTTTAAAGCAAATGCGATAGTTTTTTTAATAATAAATTAATGTTAAATAAAATGAACAAGAGTTAAAAAATAAGTACGTTAAGGTGAAGGAGGTGGTTTTTAAAGTTAACAAGTGTAACAACGGAAACGATGTATTGTTTAAAGAAAATTGTTTTTTTAGTAGTGATTACGGAAATGAAGTAGTGTCAAAAGAAAATGAGGTAATACGAGTAATTAAGGGGAATGTTGGGGTTTTTAAAGGAAATGTGCCCCTTTTTAAGGAAAATGAGCAATTTTTTAAAGGTACTGAAGTAATGTTTTGGGTAATGAGGTAGTGTTTTAAAAAAAGGAAAAGTGATTAAGGAAATGGAGGTGGTGAATTAAAAAAAAAAAAAGATACAGTTTAAAAAATAAGATAGCGGTTAATGAAAATGAAGAATTGTTTAAGTAAAGACGTAGAAGTGTTTTGAAAAAACAAAATGAGAAAGTGTTTTGAAAAAAAAATGAGAAAGTGTTTACTTACTTATTTAACTAATTAATTTTCAAAAATATTCTTAATTTTCCTTTTTAACTTTGACTCATCAATATGGTCCCAGTTAAGGATAGTTCACAGGAGTAATATAACGGCTTTCGAGGTCTAGTGGTCAACCGAGTTTCTTTCATCTGGAAGGATCTCTTGGCTGAAGGAAATCGCCAATATGGAAATACACCTCCAAAACTGTGCAGAAGTATAGTTCGATAAAATATAGATACAACCCAATTATTTTATGTCTATTCTCCTTTCAGTTCGCACTATTTGTATACACTTTGCATTTAAATACCATTAAAAGGAATTATGTTTCATGGATCGTGTCCAGTGCCAATCAGTTATTATTATCAAAAAGTTAAAACTGAATTAATTCAACAATTAAAATGTAAACATTCAAATAAATCCAAAAGACAAATTATCTAGATATCGTAAAGAGAATAACACCTTGGAAATTCCAGTTAACTTTAGCGCCATATTGTTTATCAGTGATGCAAAACCATTTTTATCAAGGGACCATTTGAAGGCTGTTTATTTTTTTGTGTCAAAGGGCTCAAAAATATTTACTTCAATGTTTAGGTAATTATTTAAAATGTTTGTTTTTTACTTAATCACGTATTTCGTTACAGGTTCAATAGCCGTGCAAGGAATCACCCTCTGTTCTACATACCAACTTACAGAACGTAACGAATATCATGGTTAAACACTTGACTGTCACGCGTGGTATAGAGACATTGAACCAACTGAGTGACACTGTGGATACATTCTCGGCACCGCCTAGCAGTATAAGAATTCTGGCTGATATTCTTAAACTAACTCTAGAAGTAGACCCTCTTTGTGTAACATGAGAAATCCAATATCTCACAAAAAGCGTCGTCATATTCCAACATCTCACAAAAATCATCGTTACATTCCAATATCTCACAAAAAGTAGCGTTACAAATCCAATATTTTACAAAAAGCATCGTTACATTCCAATATCTCACAAAAACAGCGTTACAAGTCCAATATCTCACAAAATGCAGAATTGATCGCTCTTAACAAATAAGGACTTGCTCACATTAGATAAAAACAATTGATAAGGAAAGTGGCATTCATTAAATGTCGTTTATTCAAATATATTTTACACTTCAAAAAAAATATATTCCGACTGTCCTTAGATTCTTAGTTAATGCATCCCAAATATAATTTTTCTTCTTTACAGTTATTTCTATTTTTTTGTTAAAAATTGGTTACATACATACCATCATGCCAATTTCCAGTCAGGGTAGGGAGAAAGGGCAGAGATTCAGACTTTTATATCTCAAAACACATCCTTAACCTCTTCTACATCCACAAAACTTCTACGATTTTTCTGATTTTCTATTTTTCCTTCTTTCTGACTTTATATATCCACATCCACGCCTTGCTTTCACATGTCAAAGTTGGCACCAAAATACAATTATGGACTATCATCTTAGCACATTATGATACTGTCCGCTTCGAGTATATATATGTTTTTGTGCCCCATTGACTTTGTTTCCTATTGCTACACGCCGTTCAATATTCCTCTTAACTCTTCCATCACCTGAGAAAATAGTATCTAAATAA
>OX463858.1:32056690-32286443 GCA_949825065.1 Odontocerum albicorne
TATATATATATATATATATATATATATATATATATATATATATATATATATATATATATATATATATATATATATATATATATATATATATATATATATATATATATATATATATATATATATATATATATATATATATATATATATATATATATATATATATATATATATATATATATATATATATATATATATATATATATATATATATATATATATATATATATATATATATATATATATATATATATATATATATATATATATATATATATATATATATATATATATATATATATATATATATATATATATATATATATATATATATATATATATATATATATATATATATATATATATATATATATATATATATATATATATATATATATATATATATATATATATATATATATATATATATATATATATATATATATATATATATATATATATATATATATATATATATATATATATATATATATATATATATATATATATATATATATATATATATATATATATATATATATATATATATATATATATATATATATATATATATATATATATATATCATATATATCATACATATTAGGATACATGAAAATGTACAATAAAACAAAGAATGGAGTGATTAGGGATTGATGTAAAAATTAAGGATGAAAGAGAGCATTCTGACGTGGTTTGAACACGCAGAACTCACAAAACCAAGATATGCTGCAAACATGAGTGAAATGCATGAAAGAGGAAGACTAAGGAATGTATGGTTGGATCAGTATGAAATTTTTAAAGAAGTAATGTAAAAAGTTCGAGTAACCGTCGGAGATGAAAGAGGAGATATCATGATAGGAAATACTGACATTCTCTTCTCTCTGCCTCCCCCGATAGAATTTCAATTATAAGTGTTCATCTCATGCGCAATTAAGTCATGTCAACAGGATAGTGAAACTGTTATAACTATGTAGCCCTATTTCTTCTAGACTCTGATAGCGTTGAACGAACTATGTTCACATCCAACTTAGATATATTGTACTTTGAGCACTGTCTCACGATTGGGTTATATAACAGAAGCCTGTGTTATTCCTAAGTACTTATAAAACCCTCTTTGTGTAACAGAAGAAATCCGTGCCAAGTGGATAAAAAAAAAAAAAAAAGAACAACAGGGAACACCTACATAAATTTCGTTCCAGAGTCGCAGGCGAATCTACAAGACCATTCAAGATTATATACCATACATTATTATAATAATTATAAAATATCGAAGGCATGTCTACGGCAATCAGCAAATGAAGATCGAAAAAAGACACTCGGTCACTATTTATTTATTTACTTGGACATGACGAGAATTTGTATAAATACATAATTTATGAAAAAACAACAGGAAATTTAAAGTGGAGACAATTTATATGGATCTGGGTTTGTTGCCTTTAATTTGTCGTATCCTCTGTAAACTAGGCTTTTGCCTGTATCTTAATAGTATATGTGTTACCATCTATAAATGCAGTGTTTTGTTGAAACAGAGTAGCGTTTTAATATATGTTTCAATAAATCACAAATCTTTATTATATATATTTCAGATTCTATTTTATATCTATCTTACTGAGGACATCAAATATGGAAAAATAAGAGTATATATTTTTTTCCAATTGTTGATTATAAAATATCCCGTTACAAACTCGCATCAACTTGATAAGCAGTTTGACTCGATTACATATATGTATTACGCGAGTCAAACCTCGCATATTTCACCCACAATAGACCAAAAATCCATCCCACAATGTCCCGCATATAATCACCAAAAACACACCACACTTATGAATTTTCATAAATCTTTCCTACAAGTTATCCCTTCTACAAGCCGAAGTACTCAAACTCCTGTAGCAATGACAACCACGCCTCGATCCACTGACTTAATTTTTTGCTCCCTTTTGCTTTTATTCAATTCGCCACCCCATTGTATATCATGGGAGCTAAATATACATATTGGCATGAGCTACGATCTAATAACAACCTAAGCATTTAACAACTTCTCCCTATGACATCGACACCCCATAAATCTTTATAGTAATTTAATAATAATATAAAAGAACTATTTATAAAGTGCCGTTTAAAGAGCGAACTCTCCTTAAGGGCGTTCTTACTTGTAGTTCGAATCTACTATTATTGACAGAGTGCATTCATTGTTCTTCTTATCGGACCTTATCTTACTAGGAGAGCACTGAATAAAGTCTGAGTAGCGGTGGTTAGATGTAAGATGAATATGTAGAGATGGAGTTTATTGAACGAAAGGAGCATTGAATGTGATTGTAGAGATATACTGGACTCACAACACGTGCTAGTTTCCGAACATTGGACTGCATTATCTGAGCTGGACCTGATTGCTGCTGCTCGGGTATAATTCCTTGAGCGTAAGAAGAGATCTGCGTGTCCTGGTATACGTTCTCAGACTCGTTCGAGGAGTTGTGTGTGAGCTGTCCAGCATTACTACAGAGATTAGCGTTAAATGTTCCTAACAATTACAAAATTCTCAAAAAATCCAATATTTGTTCTTCCTTCCGTGGTTGCAGTCCTAAGACTGGTTTGCAGCAATTTGAACTCTTCTCCTCCATTCCCCCCTGTCCTGTGCGGCTCTTTTTAAGTCTGTGTATGTTGAGCAGCGCACGTCCACCAACAGGTCCTCCAGGTACTCTCGGCGTGGGCGTCCCCTAGAGTTTGTCCCCTCGGTCATGCCCTCCATTATGGCATGCAAGAGGCCCTCTTGTCGTATTATATGACCGATCCATCTTGCACGCCTTTCGGACAGGATCCTGAGCAGGTGCCTTCCTCCTTCGATTCGTTGGAGAACCTCTTCATTTGTGATGCGGTCTCTCCAGGAAATTCCTAATAGTCTTCTATAGGACCACATCTCAAAAGCCTCTAGTCTTCGTCTATCTCTTTCGGATAGGCACCATGTCTCGCAGCCGTACATCAAGATACTCCATACATAGGTCTTGATGAGGAGTATTCTCAGTTTAAGGTCTATATTATTTGATTCTATTATTTTCGACCTTTTATTAAATGCAAGTCTAGCCTGATGTATACGGCTATCGACCTCGCTCTTGGACCGACCGTCCCATGTTATTTTGCTCCCTAGGTAGACAAACTCCTTGGTGTTCTTTAGTGGTTTACCCGACATCACTATTCTCATCTGGTGCTGCGCTCGGCCTACAGTCAGCAGCTTTGTTTTGTCTTTATTTATCTTCATACTGTAGTTATTTTGAAGAATGCTTTCCATAGTTGTTAAGGCCTCTTGTAGTTCCTCTTCACTTTCAGCAACCATAGCAATATCGTCAGCGAACCTTATCATGTCCACCTTTTGCCCGTGTATCTTTACACCTTCTCTGTGACTCATTCTCTCTCTCAAGTCGTCAATCGCGCTCTGTATATAGGCGTTAAAAAGAACAGGTGACAGAGAGCATCCCTGCCTTACCCCTTGTCTTATATTGGCTTTCTTTGTGTCTTCGTCACATCTGATTATAGCGGCCTCATTCTTGTATAGCGCCTGGATTATACGTCTATCTCTGTATTTGATATCAATTCTCTTCAAAATCTCGAAGAGTCTTTTCCATTCTACTTTGTCAAAAGCTTTCTCCAGGTCTATGAATGCGATGTATGTGTTTTGGTTTCTTCTTATTCTATTTTCTAGCAGTATTCGTAGAGACAGTACTGCTTCTCTGGTTCCCACACCTCTTCTGAAGCCATACTGGTCTCTGGAAAGGATGTTCTCTACTTTTGGTTCAATTCTCTTTAGAATGATATTAGTCAGTATTTTTGAGGCATGGGATATTAGGCTAAGAGTTCTGTGTTGCTCACATTTTGTCGTACCTGCCTTCTTTGGTAATGTGACAATTAGGCATTTCTCGAAGTCCTCTGGTATCTTTCCGGTCTTATATATTGTCTGTATCATTTTAAACATGGCATCTGTGATTCCTTTTCCTGCTGCCTTAATTAGTTCGGCCGGAACGTCATCGATTCCGGGTGCTTTCCCGTTTTTGAGGTTTTTCAGTGCGAGGTCGAACTCTTCTCTAATGATTGGGTCTCCCAGATCATCCGCGTCTACCTCATTTTCTCTCTCTATCAATGCTTCACTGTCAATATTTCCCTTGCCATTGTACAGCATTTCGAGATATCTTTTCCATCTCTCTCCTATTTGGTCATTTTCGAATAGTATTTTGCCGTCTTCTCCTTCTATTGCATTGCTCTTTCCGATTCTCATCCCAAAGAAGTCCTTCACCGCAGCGTGAGCTCTTTCTGCATTTCCTCTCTTGAGGTCGTCATTTATCTCAACGCATTTATTCTGATAGTATGTTTCTTTTGCTATTCTTGACTCTCTATTTATTTTGTTTCTTAGCATTTTGTATTTCTCTTGTGATTCATCTCTTTTATCATTTTTGAGCTCTCTTCTTTCTTTTATCATATTGAGAATTTCATCGGTAATCCATTCCTTCCTTGCTTGGGGTCTTTCTTTACCTATAATTTCCTCTGCCGTAGTTTTTATCTTCGACTTTATCTCTCCCCACATAGCATTCACGTTCTCCTCTTCCATTAGGTTACACTCTTGTGTCTTTTCCCTAAAATTGTCACTGACCTCTTTTATCTTTAATACCTTTGTATCCCATTTGAAATTATTTCTCCTCTTTAATTTTTTCAGTTTTAGAAGACTTTTGGCCATTACCATATTATGATCACTATCTATATCTGGGCCGGAATAACTTCTGCAGTCTTTTATTTGGTTCTTAAATCTATATCTAACTATTATATAATCTATTTGCAGTCTTTGTCGGTCTCCAGGGGATTTCCAGGTGTATCGCTGTCTTGGGTGGTGTTGAAAACAAGTGTTTGCTATCACTAATTTGTGTTTTTCGCAGAATTCTGTTAATCTGTTTCCTCTGTCATTTCTTGTACCTAGCCCAAAGAACCCTACGCAAGTTCCTTCGCTTCCTACTCCTACAACAGCATTCCAATCCCCTAGGAGAATCAGATTTTCGCCTGCTTTTATCTCTAATATAAGGTTATCTAGCGCACTGTATACATCTTCCACCTCTTCGTCGCTATGACCCGATGTTGGCATATATACTTGGATAATTACAGTGTCAACGGGCTTAGTTTCTATTTTGACTAGAACAATTCTTCCACTATATTGCACGTATCCTTTAACCCTTCTTCCCCACTCCTTGCATAGCACAACGCCCACTCCTCCTTGACCAGGTCTGTCCTGGTCAAGGATGTATGCGTTATTCTATGTATGCGTTATTCCACTTAAAACAAATCTGAGTTCTTTACTTCTACGAGTATAAAATAAGTCTTCGACAATTACGTAAGTCTGCTTGGTGAAGTTTGGTAATATTTGTGGTATACATATATAACATATATTGAACTTAAATATACATATAATTATGAAATAATTTTAAAACAATGACTGTAATTTATTTTTACTACTGTTTTTTGTATCTTCATGTTAGTTTAAGATAAAGTTTTGTATTATTTGTCAATAATTTTAAGTACTTGTATAACCTGGCACATGTTCATTTGTATATAAAGACACTGTTGTGTCGTTAATTAAATAAACAAATAAATTACACTAGACTGCACCGACAAGAACTGTTCTCAATAACATACGCAAGAATGGGTCTTCCAGCCGCTATGTCTGTTGGAAGGGCTTTCACTCTTCTGAAAGGGGCTGCTTCGGATATTGACATATTTCATATCACATTACCAAAAGCAAAAGTAAATTTTCTTCTAAGATTGAGCACGTTAGAAAGCACTCATCAACGTACTTAAGTGACTGTGAATATATGTGTATGTATGTGTGTATGTATGTGTATATATGTGTATCATACGTTTCTGTGTATATACTCGTATGTATGCATAAACATATTATTTTGATTTTATATAATTCATTTAATTTTACATAATTTATTAATGTTGACATTTTTTGTATTTTTCAATGTAATTGGAAAAATAAATAAATAATAGGGCAATATGATTGATGTTCCAGACTAGTTGCAACCCGTGAAATATTCACGGAAGTTAAATAAATTATACATTTTTGAAATACCGAATGGAGCAAGATCAGCTTAAAGCTTTTTGGGTTCATTAATGTTTAAAGTTTGAAATAAAAAAGGTACATCTTGATTTATGAATTATTTAATTCTCAAAAATCTCTTTATACACGATGTTTTGTGTTTATAGTAAACATTACTGTTGTTTAATTTAAATCGTTGATCAAGTTTTCCTTGAAGACTTGTTTCAGATATATTGACTGGAATATTTTCGTGTTTCCAACATCTTGAAAAAGCCACATATAATTGTCTGCATTGAAAAAAAGAGCATAATATAAATAAACACAAGTAATTATAAGGTTCAATATAATAGGAAATAAATGAATTACAATTCAAAATAAATTGGCATCGTCCCCTTTTACACCGGTTCGTTCAGTATAATTTCAATCTGTTTCGAAGTATTCCTCTCTCGCTCTCTTGTATTCAAAATTTAATTCTCGTATTCTTACTTTGGCGACAACTGTACGGGTTTTGGCCTATTTATATTATGATACGGAAATTAATTAATTAACATAAATATTTATTTAAATAAATAAACGGCACAATGTGCCTTATAACAAAAATAATAAAATAAAAAGCCAGTTGTGAGTGCTCAACACATTAAGGACAGACCATATAAAAAAATATTTTACACAATCACAACAGAAACACTCAGAAAGAAACATATATCAAATCGTATAAAATCACATGGTACCAACACAATACCGGGTCGTCCACAGGCGCACAGCCCGCATTGCGCAAGAAATACAAACTCAAAAGACAAATCATTGAAAAATAAATTGAAAACAAAATATAAATATATCTAAGTTTATTTTATTCATATCGTTTAACCTTTCACCCAACAATAGGCACTGATCTGCATAGTTTTTGTACGATTGGTTGCCGTATAGCAGTAAATTCGCTATTTGCATATTTTAATAATAATAAAAATATAATTTATATAGCATCGTTTGGAAGGCAAACTCTTCTCAAGGATGTTCTAATTTACAATAGTGTTAAAATTACTATAAATACAGTTTTTGTAACCCTCCAGAATACCCCCGAGGTGTCGCAACCTACAATAAAAAAAACTGTTTTAGAGAAATGGCGTTGACCTCATGGCTAGAACAGGATAATAGAGAGTTCTGAGACATCACGAATATGGTGCTGGCATTTGGAAATACCCTGATGGTATAATAATGGGCATAAATATACCTCAGAAAGTGGCGCCGCCCGACCCAGTGCTTTAAGTCCGCTCAGATACTGCAAGAAGTGGTCTATTCACAGAAAATGTCAGACACTAATTAAAACAGCCTAAAATGAAAATCTCCCAGGTTTGGGTTTTGAAACACACAGAGATGATCATCGTGGTCTAGTTGGCAAGACGCTTAACTGACACCCGAGAGTTCCGGGTTCAATTTCCGATCAAAAATAAAAGAGGTTCCAGACTAGTTAAATAATTCGTCTGGTAATAATACTCTCACGCTTCGAATACATATATGAGTGTTGTTGCGAGTTCCGTGCTTATTCCAATGGTTCTCAATCCGAAAAATTAGATCCCAATGCAATGTCGTCTCACGGCCACGCTCTTCATAATCATGTATGTATAAAGATGAAATTGTCCTGTTTAGGTCCACCGAGTTCCAGACATAGCAGATGACCACGACGCTCAGCAATGGGCACGCGATAAGGAAGAAAAATAAGTATATCATATATGATATAAGCACAAAATAATCGTGTATGTGTAAGCACAAAATAATCGTGTTTGTGTAAGCACAAAATAATTGTGTCTGTGTAAGCGCAAAATAATCCTGTACGTGTAAGCGCAAAATAATTGTGTTTGTGTAAACGATAAATAATCGTTTATTTTGTAAGGGCAAAATAATTATGTGTACACAAGCGCAAAATAAACATGTATGAGTAAGTTGTTTATAGTTGAGGCATTAACGTTGTGGAGGTTTAAAGACATTGTAATTTATTTTTATCAAACACTGTTTATTCCACTTTTTTTTTTAAAAGTGGAATAAACAGTGTTTGATAAAAATAAATTACAATGGATGAGTAAGCTTAAAATAATCACATGTGTGTAAACTATAAATAATCACATACTGCGTAAACCCAAAATAATCCCGTACAAAATAATTGTTAACCCGTCAGCACAAAATAAACAGTTGTGTAAAAACAGAGTAATAAAAAAATACGTATCTACGTGTAAATGCATAATTTTCTTGTATGTATGAATGCAGAATAATCATGTGTGTGTGTGTGTGTGTGTGTGTGTGTGTGTGTGTGTGTTAGCGCAAAATAATCTTATGTGCATCAGAGCAAAATCATCCTATGTATTTAAGCGCAAAATATATTTCAGTGTGTTAGAGCAATTCTCAGTAATTAAACGCAAAATAATCCATTGTGTGTAAATGCAAAATAATCCTATGTGTGTAAACGTAAAGTAATCTTCCTTGTGTAAATGCAAAACAATCCTATATATGTAAACGCTAAATAATCCTACGCGTGTAAACGTAAAATAATCTTCTGTGTGTTAACGTTAAATAATCATTTGTGTGTAAACGCTGTAAAATGTAAACGTTAAATATAATAATTATTAATTTGTAAAGGCAAAACAATATTTTGTATGTAAATGCTAAACAATCATTTGTGTACAAACACAAAATAATCATTTGTATGTAAACGCTTAATAATCCTAGAAGTGTAAACATTAAATAATTCCCAGCGTTTAAAAGCAAAATAATCATTCGTGTGTAAATGTTAAATAATCCTATGCATGTAAAAGTAAAATAATCATCTGTGTTTAAACGCAAAACAATCCTTAGTGTGTAAACGCTAAATAATCCTATTTGTGTAAATGCAAAATAATCCTACGTGTATAAACGCAAAATAATCCTATATGTATCCAAAATAGTTGTGTAACCTATAGTTCGGAAATTCTAGGATGAGTCCTGTGACAACTCACAAATTTGCCCCAAAACAACCTTATATAATTTATTTACCTAAATAACTTGCTATTTATTAGAATTGAGGCTTATATTAAAATTAATACAATAAAATAATTAAAATTACTGAACATCGTTACAAGGTTGTATTGGGGCAAATTTGTGAGCTGCCACAGGACTCATCCTAGAATTTTCGAACTATAACCACTTCTAGCGCTCTGCCTTTTAACAATGAATAAATATAGTATGTCAAATAAAATAACCAATGACTGATATATTGAACAGAGCAAGTTTCGCGTAATACTACAATGAGTCTGCGGTTCTGTTCAAGTCACCGTCAATATTAATTCAATTGACATAAGAGCGGAAGATCCACCAGCTGAGGTGAGCGACCTTTACGCAGATGGAAGATGGTAACATCTCTTCTGACTCCAGCACCTGCTCGTGCCACTCTTGGAGAAAGTCTTCTTCTGTACCACGCGGTTGGGCTCCGAGATGCTACCAGACCAGGTATAAGAAACTGCACGCGCGAGAGAGAGAGTGCTGTAAAGGATTTTTTGCTAACTTCTAAAGTTCACGTACCTACGGAGAAAACGTGTTTTTTTAAATAATGATTGCTGTTTCCTGATGATATTATAAAGCATTGACCTTTTTGGACTGGCCGAGAGGAACATTGTTTTGTTTACGGGGACATTTTCTTCTTTTCCATCCACACTCTTTCTAGGAACGGATTCGATAATACACTCCAAAGAGAATAAGATATAATCATACTTTGATAAAAAAAAACTGTCTCTAAGAGGAAGGAAAGCATCTCGTCTGCAGACGCCACATCGAAGTGTGAAAAGGATAGCGGTGACAACGACAAAAGGACTTCCTTCCGTGGTTGCAGTCCTAAGACTGGTTTGCAGCAATTTGAACTCTTCTCCTCCATTCCCCCCTGTCCTGTGCGGCTCTTTTTAAGTCTGTGTATGTTGAGCAGCGCACGTCCACCAACAGGTCCTCCAGGTACTCTCGGACAAAAGGACATGTATCACGAAAAGAGATGATAAATTAAAAAAATAATAAAAACATTGACTTTTTACACTGCAGAAGATCTCAGAAGAAGAGTCACCAAATTTTTCATGGAAATTGGATAAAGCTGTAAAACTATCTCTGGTTACCACAAGGTCAGAATTGGCAATTGGGCTGAAGGTAGTCCGACGTATAGTTGCATAGAGCTCCTACCTGTTTCGAGAAACTCTACTTTCCTCATAGTTCCACAAAATTTGGTCTACTGATTAATCTAGGTGGCTATATAAATTGAAACCCTCATACAGAACAATTACATTGGGGGCTAGAGTTCCGTTCCCGATTTATTTTATTTGTTATATACCATTAAACTAATCCTAATTAGTGCTGTGGATAAGTTGGAAAGCATGAACCGATGAAAATATTGTCTTCGGTTCCAGTAATCAAGAATTCGGGTAAAGGACAACTGAAATAAACACACGTAAATTACAATTCGTTATTGTACGTATTTGAAATACTACCGCACATGGAGATATAACAACATACATACATCTAGAGCAAGAGTTCCCAAACTTTTTTCGGTCGCAGACCCCTTTACTAAAAACTTTTATAACCGTCGACCCCCTAGTCATCGTAGTATAAATAGGTCAAAGCCCGTACGGTTGTCGTTCGAAACAGATTGAAATTATACTGAACGAACCGGTGTAAAAGGGGACGATGACAATTTATTTTGAATTGTAATTCATTAAATAATTCATTTGTTTCCTATTATATTGAACCTTATAATTACTTGTGTTTACTACTTCGAAACAGATTGAAATTATACTGAACGAACCGGTGTAAAAGGGGACGATGCCAATTTATTTTGAATTGTAATTCATTAAATAATTCATTTATTTCCTATTATATTGAACCTTATAATTAGTTGTGTTTATTTATATTATGCTCTTTTTTTTTAAGGCAGACAATTATATGTGGCTTTTTCAAGATGTCGGAAACGCGAAAACATTACAGTCAATATATCTGAAACAAGTCTTCACGGAAAACTTTATCAACGATTTAAATTGAACAACAGTAATGTTTATACACAAAACATCGTGTATAAAGAGATTTTTCAGAATTAAATAATTCATCAATCAAGATGTACCTTTTTTATTTTAAACTTTAAACATTAATGAAACCAAAAAACTTTAAGCTGATCTTGCTCCATTCGGTATTTCAAAAATGTATAATTTGTTTTACTTCCGTGAATATTTCACGGGTCGCAACTAGTTTACTTTACTTACTCAAATTAATAAGTTTGTCTGTCTACATCGACGTTTGTAGTGTGTGTCTAAATCGACAAGGAAATGGCGTGTTTGTATTTTTTTGACTAGTGGTATATTCAGAGCAATTCGAGACTTAATATTTCTCAAAATCTGTCGATTACGCAAAAATAATAAATATAGGAAAAATTAAACATTTTTTGCAATAACGAGACTTATCATCGATGCAATGAAGCAATACCTGTATTGCAAATATGAATTGGGAAATATGAAAAATCTTTGAGATCAATACAGACTCTTATGTAGTTTTTTTGCAATTTGTCGCTCGTTATCAATTAACCGAAATACACCGAGATAAATCGCATTCACAATTCGTACTATCGAAAATATTTAAAATTGATGTATCAAAACAGAGATGGACTTAGTTAAAGAGAAACTGAAGAGGTCGGGTTTATTGAAACTTACTTAGAATAAATTGATTATTCCGAATCAATTCAATAGGCGCAAATGCGTGGTGAGTTCACGTCAAGACGGGCGCGGACGCAATCTTCTCTTCCTAACACTCAAAAAAATTCACACAAACAGCGCAAATAACACTAAAGGGTGACGTTAGGGGAAAATAAGTGAAAGAGTAGTTCTGCATAGAGTCACTCAAATGAGTTCAATACACCACACCTTCCTTGTTCATCAAACCTGATGCGTCAGATGCCGCCAGGTGTCCTGTTTACACAACTCGAATACAAAAAAAAATAGGTAGGAGTATTATGACAGGGCTTTTCTCCTGTGGCGTGGTCTGTCTCTAAGGCCTCGGGCATACAGGTAGGAGCCTTGCTCGGTGCTTAGAACTACGCTGCGAGTTAGGCGACATATCCTAGCGAACCAACGCACCGCATACTATCGCAATGGCCACACTGCACGCTTCGCACCACGCTACATGACGATTCGTGACCGAGTAAATCTCCTAGCAAATAGAAGTGTTGGTTAATTTTATTGTGTCACCAAGTGATTTTATAAGATGGCGGAAGTTTTAATAACAACTGTGTATAAAAGGGAGCCTTTGTGGAACCCATCGAGCAAATTATACAAAAATGTACCTGTAATAAAATCACTTTGGAATTAAGTTGCACAGGAAGTAAATAAAGATGGTAAATTGTAATGAAATTGGTTAGTTTTGAGAGTGGCATCATTTGTTGACTCAACCGCTCCCAAATGTCAAATGAATTTGTGCGAAGCACTTTGGTGTGGCCAAGCATGAAGTCACCTAGTCTATTAGTCACTTAGCATCTAGCGAAGCATTTTGGTGTGGTCTTACCCTAAGTGTTAGAGACATGGGTGACGTATGCATTTTTAGGAAATACTTTAAGAAAATAATTTTTGCGAGGACTTTTATTATTATATACGAATACTACATATGTACACCACACTACACCTAAAGCCGAATGCATTACTATCACATATGGGAAGATCCACGAAGATTTTTTATAGTTTGTCTTCCCTTGATAAGTTTTATGCGGTTTTCTTGTCAAATATTTTTCTTCTGAACATATGCGGATGTGGGGAAGTACTTAATCTAATGACCGCAGTCATTGCCTTCCTATATTTATACTCAACCTACAAATAATATATTTTTAACTGCCCATAATATTGTGCAATCCCAAATAAACGAGATTATTTTTTTCCAATAATAATGTGGTCTTTAATCTGTTTTCTAGCACAGGAGTTGTTGTCACGATTTTACAGTATGATTATCAGATCAAGCTTATCTACCATTTTACAGTATGATTACCAGATCAAGCTTTTCTATCATTTTACAGTGTGATTATTATATCAAGCTTATCTACCTTTTTACAGTATGATCATCAGATCAAGTTTATCTACCATTTTACAGTATGATTATCAGATCAAGCTTATCTACCATTTTACAGTATGATTATCAGATCAAGCTTTTCTATCATTTTACAGTGTGATTATCATATCAAGCTTATCTACCATTTTACAGTATGATCATCAGATCAAGCTTATCTACCATTTTACAGTATGATCATCAAATCAAGCTTATCTACCATTTTACAGTATGATTATCAGATCAAATGTATCTATCATTTTACAGTATGATTATCAGATCAAGTTTATCTACCATTTTACAGTATGATTATCAGATCAAGCTTATCTACCATTTTACAGTATGATTATCAGATCAAGCTTTTCTATCATTTTACAGTGTGATTATCATATCAAACTTATCTACCATTTTACAGTATGATCATCAGATCAAGCTTATCTACCATTTTACAGTATGATCATCAAATCAAGCTTATCTACCATTTTACAGAATGATTATCAGATCAAGCTTTTCTATCATTTTACAGTGTGATTATCATATCAAGCTTATCTACCATTTTACAGTATGATCATCAGATCAAGCTTATCTACCATTTTACAGTATGATCATCAAATCAAGCTTATCTACCATTTTACAGTATGATTATCAGATCAAATGTATCTATCATTTTACAGTATGATTATCAGACCAAGTTTATCTACCATTTTACAGTATGATTATCAGATCAAGCTTATCTTCATTTTACAGTATGATTATCAGATCAAGCTTATCTACCATTTTACAGTATGATTACCAGATCAAGCTTTTCTATCATTTTATAGTGTGATTATCATATCAAGCTTATCTACCATTTTACAGTATGATCATCAGATCAAGTTTATCTACCATTTTACAGTATGATTATCAGATCAAGCTTATCTACCATTTTACAGTATGATTATCAGATCAAGCTTTTCTATCATTTTACAGTGTGATTATCATATCAAGCTTATCTACCATTTTACAGAATGATCATCAGATCAAGCTTATCTACCATTTTACAGTATGATCATCAAATCAAGCTTATCTACCATTTTACAGTATGATTATCAGATCAAATGTATCTATCATTTTACAGTATGATTATCAGATCAAGTTTATCTACCATTTTACAGTATGATTATCAGATCAAGCTTATCTACCATTTTACAGTATGATTATCAGATCAAGCTTTTCTATCATTTTACAGTGTGATTATCATATCAAGCTTATCTACCATTTTACAGTATGATCATCAGATCAAGCTTATCTACCATTTTACAGTATGATTATCAGATCAAATGTATCTATCATTTTACAGTATGATTATCAGATCAAGTTTATCTACCATTTTACAGTATGATTATCAGATCAAGCTTATCTTCATTTTACAGTATGATTATCAGATCAAGCTTATCTACCATTTTACAGTATGATTATCAGATCAAGCTTTTCTATCATTTTACAGTGTGATTATCATATCAAACTTATCTACCATTTTACAGTATGATCATCAGATCAAGCTTATCTACCATTTTACAGTATGATCATCAAATCAAGCTTATCTACCATTTTACAGAATGATTATCAGATCAAGCTTTTCTATCATTTTACAGTGTGATTATCATATCAAGCTTATCTACCATTTTACAGTATGATCATCAGATCAAGCTTATCTACCATTTTACAGTATGATCATCAAATCAAGCTTATCTACCATTTTACAGTATGATTATCAGATCAAATGTATCTATCATTTTACAGTATGATTATCAGACCAAGTTTATCTACCATTTTACAGTATGATTATCAGATCAAGCTTATCTTCATTTTACAGTATGATTATCAGATCAAGCTTATCTACCATTTTACAGTATGATTACCAGATCAAGCTTTTCTATCATTTTACAGTGTGATTATTATATCAAGCTTATCTACCTTTTTACAGTATGATCATCAGATCAAGTTTATCAACCATTTTACAGTATGATTATCAGATCAAGCTTATCTACCATTTTACAGTATGATTATCAGATCAAGCTTTTCTATCATTTTACAGTGTGATTATCATATCAAGCTTATCTACCATTTTACAGTATGATCATCAGATCAAGCTTATCTACCATTTTACAGTATGATCATCAAATCAAGCTTATCTACCATTTTACAGTATGATTATCAGATCAAATGTATCTATCATTTTACAGTATGATTATCAGATCAAGTTTATCTACCATTTTACAGTATGATTATCAGATCAAGCTTATCTACCATTTTACAGTATGATTATCAGATCAAGCTTTTCTATCATTTTACAGTGTGATTATCATATCAAGCTTATCTACCATTTTACAGTATGATCATCAGATCAAGCTTATCTACCATTTTACAGTATGATTATCAGATCAAATGTATCTATCATTTTACAGTATGATTATCAGATCAAGTTTATCTACCATTTTACAGTATGATTATCAGATCAAGCTTATCTTCATTTTACAGTATGATTATCAGATCAAGCTTATCTACCATTTTACAGTATGATTATCAGATCAAGCTTATCTATCATTTTACCGAATGATCATCAGATCAAGCTTATCTTTATTTTACAGTATGATTATCAGATCAAACTTATCTACCATTTTACAGTATGATTATCAGATCAAGCTTATCTACCATTTAACAGCATGATTATCAGATCAAGATTTTCTACCATTTTACAGAATGATTATCAAGAGCTTATCTACCATTTTTTTACTTGATTGGTATATATTACCACAAGGCAATAACTACGCCAGGTTTTACTATACATATATAATACAATGAAAAAGTAATATATACTATTTAATGTGTTGTTTATAGTTAAGGCATTAACGTTGTAGAGGTTTAAAAACATTGTATAATAATTTATTTTTATCAAACACTGTGTATTCCACTTTTTTGTAACGGTATAACCCTACCGGTTTCAAGGCTTCCCCTTCATATTCAGGGAAGCACAAACAAGACTAAATTCTGTTCGAACTGGTATACACGCTTCAACGGTTGGGGACTGAGGGGTAAGGGAGGCATGGGACGATTTCGGTCAAGAGCGGAGAGATTTTTGGGATATAACTGTTCACCAGATGTTCGGATCGATATACTGACTTAGAAATTTGTAAAAAAGCTCTAATCTGTCCAATTTCTTTCCGTTACTACTGATATGTAATAATTTGGCATCATCGATAGAAAAAGTTTAGTTTTCACGGTGACAATGATTAGCCATTTAATAGTGTTAAAAAGATTATAAAATGAAACTATGTACGTAAAGTATAAGGATAGGAAGGTAGTGGATGCGGCCATAGATAAGATACTTGCATATATTCAGAACAACATCTTTGGTAGTAAAACCGCAGAAAATTTACCAAGAAGGAAGATGAACTATAAAAAAACCTTGTATTATATAAAAGTAACATATTTGGCTCGAGAAGTATCTTAATTCCAACCAGTCCGCTCCTGTATCCAAATATAGAAGTGAGAAAGAACTGACCAATAACATGCTGTGCGAAATTAGAGTGTGAAATATGAGCAGTATGAATATACAACTAACGATAATGATTAAATGAGCGTTGCATCCATGTCGGATAGTTGCCCGGTCATCTGCGTTGCGTGTGTGTAGCATATTTGTTGGGTAATATGGCATTTGATCTGTGCATCATTTGTAAATACCTGTTACTACAGATATTACCAAAATATTATTCTTAACATCTCATTGCATGCAATGGCAACTTTAATTAATTTATTTGATATAGTATACACGCAGATGTTCAAATTTCTCAATTTGTTGATTTGTTTATGCAGAGCTGAAAGTATGTGATGTCCTCGCAGCCGGGCTCGCCTTCTATTGGTGGGGTTGTGTCTCGACTAGGGAATGTTATAAGACGAGCCCAAGTCCTTTGATAGCTTTTCTTTTAAATGTATTTTATTTTCCATTATCTTCATTACTCGTATATGCAATATAAAGATTTTTTTTAAAAGAATTGATATGACCGAAGTCGTAGGTATTCTTATACCCTCGAACACTAGGCGGATAAAGTGGCTGTGTCGTTTGAGGGGAGCAGTACGGGGTTCGAACCGACGCCCTTCCGCACGGAGGTCCAGTGCGTTATCGCGCGTCCATGCACCTCATTTATGCACATACTTTGTTGCTATGGATAAACCTATATTTATTTACTTGTTATTATTTCTTTTTAAACGGTGAAATGCATGTTATAACAATTGAAATGATAAAAATAATACATAAATAAAAAATAGTGAATGCTTCATACACATAAAAAGGAACATAATATATAAAAAGGTAAAAAAAATGTTATCTGGAGAAGTTGGTAAATACGGGGACAGTTGAGGGAAAGCAATCAAGAAGAAGGTGCTCTATGAGACGGGCAGATTAAATAAAGGAGTTAACACGATCCCCTTCAAGCGCTGCATTATGCATAGCTCAGGGTCGTGAGGGATGAAACAGGTGCTGCGCCGAGTTTGAGACCAGAGGACCACAACGCTCAGCACTGAGCAAACGATGACAACTAAAAAGAGGGGGATACGATGATAGCTTAAGGTGCTGGGATGGAGTAGTGGCGAGGTGCTGAGACGGGGAGATATGCCGTGCTGCATGGTGCGATGGAAAATAAAAGAGAAAGGATGCAGCCGCGTGATCCTCCAGCACGCGATCTTCTCAATTAAAGCGGAGACTCAGCAATCACGGTTTCACTCTCCACGTTCTTCTTCTTCTTCCTCTTCTTTTAAGCATGCTGGTCTGTTATGGTCCTGCATCATCGTTTCCTTCTTGTGACGTCGACTGCCAGCTGTTTTTCCATCTTTTGGGAGATCGTCCTGGAGGTCTGCTTGCTTCGGGGATACTGCCCATGGTCATTTTTACGGCTCTTGGTTCCGCCATTCTGGATGCATGCTCGTTCCAGAACCTTCTTCTCTGTCGTTCATATCAGACAATATCTTCAACTTCGCACATCCTTCGGATTTCTGTGTTTCGTACTCTACCACGAAGGGTTTTGCCAGCAATACTCCTGAGTACCTTCATTTCGCCGGTTCGAAGGAGATTTTTCGTTCTGACAGTGTCGGCTCTGGACTCTATGATGTATGTCATTATGGGGCGGACACAGGTCTTGTATATCCTCACCTTGCTTTGGATGTTCATATCCACGGATCATCCAAAAAGACGAAAATATTTATCATCAATTAATCAATCAAAGATCTTATTCCATCCACACTACTATCGTTTAGCATATTTTGATACCGTTCATTTCGAGTAAATAAGTTTTAGTGCCTCATTGATTTTGTTTTCTATTGCTACACATCGTTCAAAACCTATCGTTTATCAGATGATGAAAATATTCCACCATCATCTGGGAAAATACTACGCCAATAGTTAAATTCTTCACCTTACTCCAATCTTTGATTTTTCCCCTATACGTTGCATTTACTCAAAATAAATCATTTAAAAAAAATTACAAATCAGTCTATAAAGCAAGTCGAACAATCTACGATTAAAGGGAAACAATACTCGCACGCACTAGACGTGCATGAGTTTTGTTGCCTTCCCACGTGCGGTAATATTTTCAATGTTTACTTAAGTACTTGCCTATTCCAATGATTCTTAATCCAAAGATTCGATTAATGGGGCTGAATACAATCTGATCTCCTAACCACGCTTTTCAACCACACGGATGAAGAAAACCAGACTAGGACTTAAAGTTCTAGTAAGCACTACCTCCATAAAGAAGTCGAAATCGCATAAGAAGAAGGAGTACTTTTAAGAGTGGTGTCCGTTGCAGCACGAGTATTAAGATGCACGGCCACCGCGAGAGCCGACCGAGGAAGACGGACCACTTTTACTTTTCTCGAAGATAATTTTCCCATCAACGTGTCGTGCCTTCAGTACCTTCTGCTCTGCTGGAGGATCGCGTGATGTGGAAGACGGTATTTAGTTCGATATTTTGAGAGACATGACCACAAGACGTGGTGAAAGAAATTAAGGGAAATCTATTTTGAAATGTATGACATAACAACATACGTAAGAAGAACTTTTGTCTTGTATCGGACGTAAGATCTCAAAATACGCCGTCTCAATGTCGAGGTAAACGAAGAGGAGAGAGCGCTAGGCATTCCCATCATGATACACATATTTCGCCTCATCTACATCTATACACCTTCTGATATAGCTCACACTATTTCTCTGACTTTTTATACTGCCTTATTTAAAAATATCTTAGACTTGATCCCCCCATGTTTTCTTTCATCTTCATCTACTACGCCTTTACAATTGCACTGTATATGTGTTTTGTTAGTATTTACTCATTTATTGATTCGACGTGTCCAAACCATCTGAGAGTGCTCTTCTTCAAATATCATATATCTAATGGGTTGCGTCAAATTGCTATATTATATTGTAAACATTGAGAAGTAATTACAATGATCCATATAATTGAATCACCTGGTTTTATATATTATACAAGATGGTCTGATCGTAAATCTTACAGTACCAGGCGGTAAGTCATCCTCCTCTCCATGGCTCTCTCTTAACGCCTTAAGTATATATAATATAATTTAATTTTATTTATTTTCTCAAAACAGGCTTAGCCCAATTACATTGAAAAATACAAAATACGAGTATGTTAACATTAAAAAAAAAATATATATATATATATATATATATATATATATATATATATATATATATATATATATATATATATATATATATATATATATACATATATATATATATATATATATATATATATATATATATATATATATATATATATATATATATATATATATATATATATATATATATATATATATATATATATATATATATATATATATATATATATATATATATATATATATATATATATATATATATATATATATATATATATTATAAAATTAAAAAAATATACAAAATAAAAAATTATGTTTTTGCATAAATATATACACACAAATATACACATACATATACATAACATATATTCAGTCACTTAAACACGTACCATAGATGAGTGCTTTCTAACGCGCTCAATCTCAGAAGAAAATTTACTTTTGCTTTTGGTAATGTGACATGAAATATGCCAATAATATATTAACTAGTTTCATAGAATTAAAAACTTTATTCTTTTGAGACCAAAGCAAATTACTAATGAAAAAAATCATATTTAATTTTAGTCATAAGCTGTGTTTCTACTTATATATTCAATATTTTTGTATCTTTGTTGAGCCATGCTACGGATATCCTGGACGGATATGGTCAGCAACACAAGGGTTCTTCAAAGAGCCAAAGTCGATAGAGAGTTGCTGACTAATATTACAATCCGAAAGGTGTCCTACTTGGGTCATGTACTTAGAGGAGCAAAGTACAAATTACTGCACCTGATCATCCAAGGCAAAATAGAAAGCCGAAGAGGTGTTGGCAGGTGGCAAATCTCCTGGCTCCGCAATATACGTGATTGGACTGGCACAAGGGGCGATGGATATCTTTTTCGGGCTGCCGGGGACAAAGATGTCTACTCTCAAGTGATATTCAACGCTGAGAAGAAGAAGTCGAGCCAGACAATTAGTAATTTTTATATCTGTGTGTTGTCATCTTCTCAATAAGTTTAAGAAACTCTGCTTTACAGTAATTAACGTGAAGATGATCACATTTGCCCTTTTCTTTTACAAGAAATGAGAAAGCAGCAATGGTTTACGTAATAACACTATGCACCGAATGCAGGTACCTCAGAATGGAAGTCTTCTTCACACAGGTCCAAGAAAAAGGTGGCGAGAATGCAGGTAAAAGAGATTTTCCCAAGGCGGTGATGGAAGGTATGTAGCGAAGACAATGCTGGGGGCAACATCTACAAGAGATATCGATCGATTGAATAAGGAGAAGGCAAGCAGATGCGAACTCAGAGTATCGAGTCAGAGGCGACCTCGATGCATCGGTGAACATTTCTAACAAAAAAATAAATTGTTTCTATCGATCGTTGCTGGGCCTCGTAGTCGAGGATCTCCTCGCCATTCCAACGTCAATTCAGTTGGAAAGCGAAGTTGTGCCGTGGAGTTACTTTTTTTAAAGTGAGTGAGCCGCTGCATACCAGCAAACTAACCGGCCACACCGCTGTACTGAATCCAATGGCACACCGAAGAGAAACGATCGGAGCACACCGACATGTTTTTCTATCACTTTTTTAAAGAATAGATATGACTTACGTCATAGATAACCTTATAACCCCGAACTCGAGCGGGGTAGCACAGCGCGGGGTTCAAACCGACGACCTTCCACACGGAAGTTCAGTGCGTTGCCGCGCGGCCATGCACCTCCTATTGTTTATACAGTGTTGTAAAAAACCTCCTAATAGCGCTCAGTTATGACATACATATTTTCACGCCGTCTATTTGTCAAGGTGGGTAAAGGTGAGAGAACACCAGACTTTCTTAAAACAACACACATTTTTGGTCTATTCTACATCCATATAACTTCTTATTTACTCGCAGCTCCTACGATTTATCTGACGTTTTACATTGCCTTTTTTCAAAATATCATACACCTGATCCAACAACACTTTCTTAGTATTCCTATACCACGTCATCTCCTCACGTTTGAACTGTATATTTGTTTTGTTAGTATTTCTTCATTCATTCATTCTACGTGCCCAAACTATCTCAAAGAGTTCTCTTCATCTTACTCAACACATCAACCTTAAGTTCACATTCATCCCTTATCACTTCATTCCTTATTGTGTGATACGTTGCCACCAAATGTATTCTTCCAAGTGCACGTACTGCTGCAGCATTTATTCGGCTGTTTTTAGCCTTCTTCCATGTCCACGTTTTACTCCTATGTATCAAAGTTGGTACTTAAATAATGTTGTGGACTATCGCCTTTATATACTATCTTGATCGAATACATATTATATGTGTTTGACTATTTTTTCTAACGTTACACACCATTCGATACCACTCGTAACTCCTCTATCATCTGAGAAAATTCGGTTAGTTTTTCATTTATTAAAAATGACTCATAAGTTCTAGAAAATAATTTCAGATTGAATGAAGTCTGAAACTATGAGTAAAGCGGAAATGCATATAATGAATAACAAAAGCATTATAAACCAAACTGTTGCCTGTGATGTTTGGGCAGATATCTAGATTTTTAAAACATTATTATGACGTGGATTCATTCATGCATATGATACCCTTCATCTTATTCAAATTGGTGATGTAGATATTTTAAAGTGCATGGTCGGAATACAACATTGTTTTCGGTCCCATAAAACCTCTGGAGTAGGCATGGAACTCAATTGCAATCACATTTGTTAGCAATACTACCGCACGCAAAAAGGGACAACACTCGCATAGATCTAGCGCTCATGCGTATTTCGCTACTCCACTGTGCATGTACATTAAAGAGTGATAAAACGTACACCAATTAATTGTACATGTACGAGTACATTACAGATGCCAAAAAGTATACCGCACCATTGTACATGTATATTACAGAAAACCAAAAAGGGCACAATACGTGTATATTACAGAAGGCCAAAAAGTACCCCCTCTATTGTACATGTACATTACAGAAGACAAAAATTACATCATTCTACTATAGATGTATATTACAGAAGATCATAAAGTACACCACCTTATTGTACAGACACATTACAGAAGGCTTAAAGTATACCACTCTACTGTACATGTACATTATAAAAGGTAAAATAGTACACTACTTCATTGTACATGTACATTACAGAAGATCAAAAAGTATACCAATATACTGTACGTGTACATTACAGAAGGCCAAAAAGATCATCACCTCATTATACTTGTACATTACATTAGACCAGGGATCTCCAAACTACGGCCCGCGGGCCAACACCGGCCATAAGTAAATCATACAAAATATAAGTAAATCAAACAAAACAATGTAAGTAAATCACACAAAGACTGTTGATGAATGATACAATGTACGATTAATGGTTTTGAACCACCGTCATTTTTTACAACCTTTGATACGAGAGCAACGACACCTTTATTTTTTCCACACATGTTTTTGCCCCCGTCGGTAGTGATACACTTCAAGTTTTTCCATTAAAGATTGTTTTCCTCCTTTAAAAATATCTATCGCAGCGGAGTGCACCCTCGCACCCTGCGCCATAGATATCTCACTTGCCGGCTAGTCCCAATACGAAAATTTGCGCGTAACTCAAAACTACAGTATGTTGGTATGATGAGCAAGCTAGGTCTTGGCCCTTGTGACTTAGTGGAGGAGTCAGTGTGGCCCTTAGGCTAAAAAGTTTGGATACCCCTGCATTGGACCAATAAGTATACCACTCTACATGCACATTACAAAAGGCGTAAAAATATGATAATATAATGGTAAGCTAGAAAAAGAGATGACATAATTATTTTTATATCAACATCTATCGTAAGAATTGACAACTTGTCAAATTTAAACATAACATATTATGTCGATTAGATTTACTAAGTAGTTCTGGAGTTTAGGAGAAAGTAATAATGATCAGATATACATCGACATTCAATTTGTTATGGTAGAAACAACATGGACACCTACTATACAAGTCTCAATAGTCTGTCATCATTAATAAACATACAGATCAGTTGGATAACCATGGAAAATCGATAACTTTCAATCCGTGTTAAAAATGACCATAATTTATTTAAATTAATGTTGCATAATCAAAATGAATTAATTCCAATGAATCTAAGTCGATGTGGTGTAATACATTTTTCTGTACTGATAATATGCTTGGCATGCTTTAAGAAGCGACTGAATAAACTCTTAATTTCAATTCAGTAAAATAACGTGTTTCTTTCCTGATTTTTCTTTCACCATCCCTTATTTTCCTTTTGATTGATGATATCTCACTTTATATGAAAAATAATGTTCGAGTGATTGTCCGTCTTTGTGGGGTTCGTGGTTATATGCTCACGTAGGTGTTTATGGACTTCGTGGGGATGGATAGTCATTTAAATGATTTATGCGACCACGTAACTTGCTTCTTTTATTTTTATCTGGTTGGTTGGAAGAGATTGCCGCCTGGCAATACGCCCGTCACATTGTATTTGCAATAAAAGTGTTAAATAAATAAATAAATTAGATCGCTTAAGGACATTTTTAAGGAAAAAGTTTATCTCAAGCGTCGCAAGCACATTGATTCAAATATTGCCTTCGAATCCTTTAATGGGATGTCTTCGTTGTATCGTTTGAATTTGTCAGAGATGTTCTATTATTGAAAAAAAAAGCTGGTCGATTGGAAGAAATTGTTATAAAGCAATAAAACTGTCAGATGCAGTTACATAAAAGTGTTAAAATATTTATGAGGAGAAATATCTCCAAAATGGTGAAAGGAATATGTGATAAATCTCACAATATGGAGATTTCCTGAAATATTATATTTTATTAACTTTTCTCAACTCTTAACTTTAACACAATTTTATTGGAAGTTTCATCACACCTCTGAATTTGAGATTTTTGATGGATTGAACTTTCAGCTGATTTTATTTTAAAAAGCATTCTGTAGATAATTATAAGACTACATTTCACTTAAAGCCGAATGTGTAACTGTCACATAAAGAAACATCTACAAAACTCCTTCAGGAAAAAATCTCTTAACTTTAGTGTAAATAATTTAATTTTTTATATAATTTAACATGCTATATTTTGTCATAATGTTTTAGTGTAACAAATGTGTATTCGTGTATTTTTACTTATCAGATAAGTCTTGATGTTTTTAATAGTTTTATTCATGTTTTTTTTGTACTTGTTATTTGTGGTCCTTGTACGAATTAGGGAAATCTGTAATGTGCATACAACCTGAAAAAATATATTAATAAATGGAGTTTATTTTTCTCAACGGCGGTATATAAATTGTCCTTCGATTATTCTTATCTTAAAACTTCACATATTATTTTTGTAATATATTTAATCTGTCTATAATAGTGGGTCGAAATTCCGAATTGAGCAGCATTCAGGAGAGTCTGCTCTGTAAACGGCGCTATACAAATTGTTATTTTATTATTATTATTATTATTAACATTGTCTATTTTTTTGAAGGTTTGCTCAATACATTGATGACTTGCATGTATGCATTCAATTTAATTATTACCCAAATGGAATGTAACGAAAACTGGTCCATTCATTCATGCCTCCATTTCTCCAATCCTTTCTGAAGCCTTTCCAAGTGAAAGTCGGTTGCACTTTATTTTATTCCGTTTACATACAACATTCTCCCATCAATTCCTTAATAAACTCAAACAAACTCTCATCGCTTTGCCGATAGTTATTTTTTTATTCTTGCTTATCGAAAATGTGCGGCAACTTTTACTCGAGTTTTCTCAGGTCGTCAGAAAGTGAGAGTAGTCACTCATTTTGTTTTAATTCATCTGATAATCTATGCTAATGTAGTCAAGCATTCGTACCAGATGCAAGAAGAAGATGGACAGAAGGGATTTCTTAACTGATGGTAGCACCAAATGTGATTGTGGGGAAATGCAGAATTCACAACACATGCTGGTTTGTCCGAACATCGGAGCTGCATGCCATGAGCAGGCCCTGTTTGATGCAAATGATTGGGCTATCTCTGTTACCTCCTACAGGAAACACGTCGTATAGTTGATTTTCTTCTTTCCAGTGTCATGTCAGATCCCCCCAACGTTGAATATCACCTGAGAGTAGACATATTTGTCCTTTGCAGCCCGAAAAAGAACCCCGACGCTCCTTATACAAGTCCAACCACGTATATTGCGGAGCCAGAAGATTTACCTCCTGCCAACACCTCTTCGACCCTCTATTTTGCCTTGATGGTTGATATGGAAATTAATTAATAATGACTCGTACTACTTTCATGCCCTAGTTGGTAAGATGCTTGAATCCTTCAAATGGCTTTTGAGTTCGATTCCTTGTAAGAGTTCGGCTGGTAACAATACTCACAAACGCTAGAAGTGTGCTATTGTTGTTACCTCTTTGCGTGAGGTGTATTATTGTAAACAGTAATTCACCCACCTGCATTACCTCATCCGTATACTGGAGGTGATAAGTTACTACTTCGTCCGAAGACGAACCGTCATTGTTGTTATACGATCGTGCCACTTGACATCAATCATACTACTAAAGCGTATTTTATTAAAACCGGTTGTCATTAGAATACTTTCGTGAAATTATGGCGTGTTCTCAAACATATATACTCGTATATTCAATGACGAAATGTGTTCCATCACACATCCTTTTATCTTGTCCTGTCCAAATTTCATTCTCCTTTCCAGATAGTTGGTAACATAAGCAAATATTTAAACTTTCTTATTTTTTATATTTTTTTTAATATCTGATTAAGGTATTTTTTCAGTTTGAAAATAACCTTCTAACCTTTCACCCAGCAATTAGTAAGAAGAGATTGACGCATGGCAACAAACTCGATATTTGTATATTTTACAATATCTCTAAATATAATATATAAATAAATGAAAATAAGTTACTTTGATGTACGTGGAAAATTGCTGAAAGAAGCCGAATATATGGCGTAGAAATGTGTGCACTGGGAAGAATATATGGGGTAACAATGTATGGTAGAATGGAATTAAGGGATCAAGGCTGAATGTGAATAAAGAAGAGCACTCTGACATGGGTTGGGCATGTGAACGAATGAATGGAGATAGACTTACAAATTTATGGAGCAAGTTTCAATGGAAGATGTGTAAAAGGAAGACCAAGGAAAGTATGGATGGATTAAGTGAATTATATTTTCATAGGAGAAGAAAGTTTTAAAAGTCAGAGAAAATGTAGCAGTATGGATGTAGAAGAGGCCAAGGTTGTGTGTCGAGAAAGGAAAGCCTGGCGCTCTGTCCTCTCACCCCGAAAGGTAAATGGCTTAAAGGTATGTATGTACGTATATACATATGTGTAAGGCAAACAAAAACATAAAGGTCAGTGAACTTATAGATCCGAAAAACGTTTTAGTATATTTTATAAAAGCGGAGAGATCAGAGAAATACAATGAGTCGTTACAGTTTATTGCTATATACGTAACACGATATCAACATGTCGACAGGCTGTCACAATAAACAAAATGAATATTTAGTGAACATACAATAAAACACAACAAGTCGCTGACAGGTGATTTGGACCGGTGGTCACAAAGTAGAAGGAGTGGTAAATGAGTAGTGTGGTGTGGTGTTACGTAAAACTTTCTCCCGATTATTCAACGCCGGTAGAAAGTAAAAGAACGACTCCTAATTAACGGTAGAAGTGGCGACTAATTAAAAGCCTACCCAAATATGCGTGAACCTATGTGCACATCAATCTTGGAAACACTTTCGTATTATAATATTCATCTTGGGAAATTCGTTGGTTGTGTAATATTTGTAAGGTTTATTATAATTACTATACGACTGGTTAATTAAGTTCTACGTTTTTTTGCTGGTAAAATAATACCTAAACACTATTTCTTAATGCAAGATGGTGCTTGCAATTTGAATTCCTTTTTTATGCATATGAATTAGAGACACTTGAAGACAACCTTTTTTATACATATGAATTAGACACTTGATGACAACCTTTTTTATACATATTAATAAGATACACTTGATGACTACCTTTTTGTAAATATGAGTTAGAGACACTTGAAGACAATCTTTTTTATACAGATGAGTAAGAGATATTTGACAAGAACAACCTTTTTTAAACATATGAATTAGACACTTGAAGATAACCTTTTAATTAGATACACTTGATGAATTAGAGACACTTATGAATAAGAGACACTAGATGACAACCTTTTTTATACATATTAATTAGATACACTTGATGACTACATTTATATATATATATATATATATATATATATATATATATATATATATATATATATATATATATATATATATATATATATGAGTTAGAGACACTTGAAGACAACCTTTTTTATACAGATGAGTAAGAGACACTTGACGAGAACAACCTTTTTTTAAACATATGAATTAGACACTTGAAGATAACCTTTTAAATACATATGAATTAGAGACACTTGAAGACAAACTTTTTATATGAATTAGAGACACTTGAAGACAACCTTTTTTTGGAGGTCTTATCAAAATTTAGTACTGCACGAGTATATAAGGGATGGCCAACTCGTTTGTTGTCGTGATCGACTTTTTACGTAAAAAATAGACACGATCTAATTTTTGCGTAGCAAAATAATCATGACCTACACGTCAAATTCGCGATTTAACACATAAACAAATAATCCACACGTTAAAAAAGGATAACTTATAGCTTAAAGTTCATGAATAAATATGAGCGGAATTTACTTCGCTTAAAAAACTACTAAGGAAAAGAAAACTTATACAT
This sequence comes from Odontocerum albicorne, assembly GCA_949825065.1. Classification (NCBI taxonomy): domain Eukaryota; kingdom Metazoa; phylum Arthropoda; class Insecta; order Trichoptera; family Odontoceridae; genus Odontocerum; species Odontocerum albicorne. Next base: position 32,085,262 of record OX463858.1, read on the forward strand.
ACATATTAAAAAGCACTCATAATTTTTTTTGAAGTAGACATATCTACATATCAAAAATGGATAACTAATTGGTTACGTTGACAACTGCATGCGCGTAATGAGATTTGGCAAAACCGTTACCATACATTGTAATTTACGAAGAAGGCCCCGATCGACTTGTTGGTCATCCCTGTGGTATATGAACACTGCACACATAAACTATTGTACACTGCACCTAATTCCGAATGTGTTACTGTTATATATTAAAAGATCTACAACATTTTCTATGTACTCGTAGTTTGTCTTCCCTTGGTAATTTTTCAGCGGTTTTCTTACAAAATACTCGTATGTTTATATATTATTTATAGTTAAGGCATTAACATTGTGGAGGTTTAAAAACATTGTAATTTGTTTTATCAAACACTGTTTATTCCACTTTTTGTAATGGTATAACCCTACTGGTTTCAAGGCTTTAACCTCATAATCAGGGGAGCACAAACAAGACTGATTTCTGTTCGAACTGGTACCGACATACACGCTTCTAACGGTAGACATTCGGGTTGGCGACTGTGGGTGGAGGGAGGGAGGAGATAACCTCAGCGAGCAACGTCGAGACTCTTGGAATATATCCGATAAGTACTTAGCCTCACCGCCCGATGGCACCACTATCGCAAGAGGATGGCCACCGTTTTCTGGGATTCAAAAGGTGTGATCTACATCGACTTCCTGGAGAAGGGCAAAACTGTCACAGGGCTCTACTATGCCGAATTATTGGGCCGATTCGACGCCGAATTGCAGAAAAAACGGCCCCATTTGGCGAAGAAAAATGCTCTTCCATCATGACAACGCACCGGCTCACACCTCCGCCGTCGCCACGGCCAAATTGGTTGAATTAGGCTACGAACTGCTGCCCCATCCACCGTATTCTCCGGATTTGGCCCCGTGCGACTTCTTTTTGTTTCCAAATTTGAAAAAGTTACTCGCCGGGCAGAAATTTGAGTCGAATGAGGAGGTTATCGCCGCCACGGAGGCCTACTTTGCAGACCTCCAGAAAACGTATTTTTCAGACGGGTTAAAGAAGTTGGAGCATCGCTGGGTCGAGTGTATCGAACTCAAAGGAGATTATGTTGAGAAATAAATCGCTACTTTTCCAAAAAAAATTTTGTAGGCTAAGTACTTATCGGACCACCCTCGTATTATGTGTTTGCCAGATGTTCACCCCGATGCACTGACTTAGAAATGTATAGGGCCTCTAATCTGTCCAATATATTTCCATTACTACTGATATGTTAGGATTTGACATTATCGATAGAAAATGTATGGTTTTCACGGTGACAACGATTAGCCATTTCAGAATAAATAAGAGGATAATTTATTCTGAAATGGCTAATCAAAAGAAAATATTTAAAAAACGCGTGTCGTTATTGATGAGAGAAAAAGTGTTTTTTAAGTCGCTATTTGAAGCACAAAAATGATGTTAGTTGATAGCTGATTCTAGAGTCTGTCAGCCAGGACAGAAACTAAACGTTTAATTTCATTTTGACTAATATATATTTTAAAAATGCATTTTTTTTCACATACCTCTTGAGATTTCTTTAAATTCAGGTTCATACAGCAGGAATCCTTTAAAATTGCAGTAAATCTGAAAAGAAAAAAATAACAATTAAAAATTACGACAAGTGAACACTCGTGATCAAAGTTCTCTAAACATCCTCCGCATGGATCACTACCTATCATCTATAGTATAAGTGTAGTGTGCAAGCTGTTACAATTCCTCAACAATATACAGTTATTTCAACAAGTATAGACATTTATATTTCAAGCCGATCCTTGTTCTACGACGGTAGAACCTTTAATTTTATTAAAAGTTTCAAATTGTCCAGTGCCACAAACATTACAGAATTATAAATTAGAAGGGAATCAATGATCAATTTAAAAAAATTAAATCCACACCGTTTTGTGGATCTTAAAAGTATAATTTAATAAGTTTTAAGGATGTTACTCACTCGAGTCTTAAAATAAATTTTATTCCACAGCAGTAGTTCACTTACAAAGAATTTTTGATTGAAGACCCAACCTTATTGGCAGTTGCACCAGTCTTTCCCGCACATGCATTCAGACCGCAGTCACTACCTTCCTATCATTACTCTCAACTTATATATATGTATTTATTTTGTAATATTTTTAATGTATTAATAATGGTGGGTTCGAGTCCAGACTTAGGGCGATCTTGAGGAAAGGTTAATCTCTAAACGGCGCTATATAAATTGTCATTTTACTGTCATTATTATTATGCCCAAGTAAAGACCACCAAAAGCTCATCCTCTAATTCTATCAAAGAGCCACTTTGTTATATTTAAAAAAAATTGAATACGCGAAATTACAAAAGTCACTACTCTTCTTCGGGAACAAATTGTGAATTCTTAGTTTATGAACCGTCCATAAATGCGTTTACTCGCCTTAAGGACGATTTTTTTTTCATGGTACTTGTTACTTCATATTCGCACTGGGGGGTGCGAATATGATGAAGGGTTTATCGTGAAGACAGTTATGTCTTCGGTCCCGTAAACAAAATATTAGGGTTGAATTGTATTACATTTTCGTTGCACAACCTGGCGAGATTATTTTCATGTGACAATCTCCAACTATAAAAAATCTTTTGCCCAAACGTAATATGCCTATTTGGCTCCCATGAAATACAATGGGGCACCGAATTCAATAAAGGCAAAAGGAGAAAAATTATTCAGGCAGTCGGTCGGAGCGTGGTTGTTATTGCGACAGGAGTTTGAATACTTGGGCTTGCAGGAGGAATGACTTGTAGTAAAGGTTTGTGTGAACTCTTATGTATGGTGTTTTTATATTTTTTGATGATTATACGCGTTATATTGTGGGATGAACGTTTTGGTATATTTGTAGTGGTGAAGTGTGAGGGGCTGTGAGTGTCACTGTTTGTCAGGTTGATGAGAATATGTAATGGGGTTTTATGTAATAAAAAATCGGAAAAAATATCGGGTTTTTTTTCATGCTATATGTCCTCAGTGAGATACAAGCAACAGCCTAGTTTACTGAGAACACAAGAAATGAACAGAAACAAGAAATGAACACAAGAAATGTCCAAATTAAATTACCTTTTGTTTTTTTCGCAAATTGTGTGTTTATATATTTCTTGTTATGTGTAAATAAATGTGTTAAAAAAGATGTTAAAAAAGTCTTAAGTGAAAACCTAACTAAACCCCTTATTTAAAAAAAAAGCGATAGAATACATGTTGTTACCAACTAGGCCACGGTTTAAGAACCAGCGGAGTATATGACAGCATGCAGAGAGGTAACAATAACAACAGTTACAGTTACTAACGAAGTCTTTTAAGAGGACTGGATTTTTTTTCTTTGTATACCATCGAATCCGAAACACCAAGGTGGAAGACAAGTATTCAAGCCAAAGTTCTTCCAGTTCTTGCGTAACCAACGCTGACTGCTATAAATAAAGAAAAGAGCAGAGTGGATCCCAAAACCGGTGGATGCTGAGAAACCTTCGACACTTGTTATTTTAAGCCTCCGAAGAATGTTTCCCAACGAGTGTTTTAATTGAGGGTCATCGGCCAATGTCGAAATATCGCCGATTATTTTATACACACTCACTTGTGAATAACCGTCAAGAACTAATGACGGACCTTATGGTACTATAAAATTAAGATTAATAATAAATACACGAGTTTTTATTATGCTGTATTTTAATGAACATTTCCTCTGAAAGTGAGAGTGAAACCGGAATTTATAAAATGGATAGCAAGCAGCCACCACCTTCCAATCCTTATACTCAACTCATAAATCAAAAGCATGCAATGGAGAAATTTCTTATGCAGTACCCTTTACATTATTTTTTTTCTTGAATTGATAAGTGCCAGTTTTATTAAAATTAATTAGTGAATGATTGATAAAGAAAAGCTAAGAATTTATGTACTCTTTTATATAATTGAATTGTGGTAGGACTTTCCATATTTATGATTTTTCATACGACGCTTAATTTTATATTTATAAATTATTTTTTTTTATATATGTATGTTTCTTTAATTTTTTTTATCTTGTTTTAATTTTTTTATTATTTGTAAACTACCCCTAACGATAGGCATACGCCTAGTTGGGGAGAAGAGTAATTTGTATATTTAATTGTAAAAAATTAAAAGTGTAAATCAAGAGTTCCCCAACTTTTTTCGGCAGCAGATCCCTTACCAAAAACTTTTAAAACCGTTGAACGCCTAGTCATTTATTTTACATATTCAAAGTAATAAGTGTGTAAAGTAATCGATATCAAACATTCCACTGGATATCAAACTTTTCATTTTAATCACTTGAAATTAAGGATTAAAAATGATAAAAGGACTACGGATTATGCATTGCATTATCTTGTGCAACATTTAATATTGAAATCTGCTCTGGCAAAAATTGAAGCAAAAATACGAGGAGTTTTTTTTTAATTTTCTACATTTATGAAATAAATATGTAAATTCAAAATAAGTACAAGTATTCTTAATTAGGTAACTATTGGAATCATAGATATTTTGAAGTAACAAACAAATAGCAGTAGTAAGGGGGTCTATTTTTGTTGTCGTCGAGCTCTAATTTTTTTTATTGAAACTATCGACCCCTAGAAAAATCAAATCGACCCCATTTTCGGAACTCTTGATGTAAATGAATAAAACATAATAAACTCGAGTATATATAAATATTTATTTATTTTGTTATATTTTTAATTTGTCATTAATAGTGGGTTCGATTTCCAAGTTAGGGCGCCCTTGAGGGGAGTGCTCTCTAAAAGACGCTATATAAATTGTTCTTTTATTATTATTGCTATTGAGAATTCAGGTATTTTCAATTGAGATTTATATCTTGTAAATAAATATAAAATCGATAAAGCAAGTGGTGTTGTCATTAAATATTTACCAAAGATATTTCCGACCGTCGGAAGTAAGTTCCGATCGTCCAAAAACCAAAATGATTTAAACTACAAAAGTGTAAACATTTTTAATGCTTTAAACTACAAAAGTGTAAACATTTTTAATGATATAAACTACAAAAGTGTAAACATTTTTAATGATTTAAACTACAAAAGTGTCAACATTTTTAATGATTTAAACTACAAAAGTGTAAACATTTTTAATGATTTAAACTACAAAAGTGTCAATATTTTTAATGATTTAAACTACAAAAGTGTCAACATTTTTAATGATTTAAACTACAAAAGTGTCAACATTTTTAATGATTTAAACTACAAAAGTGTCAACATTTTTAATGATTTAAACTACAAAAGTGTAAACATTTTAAATGATTTAAACTACAAAAGTGTAAACATTTTAAATGATTTAATCTACAAAATTGTCAACATTTTTAATAATTTAAACTACAAAAGTGTCAACATTTTTAATGATTTAAACTACAAAAGTGTCAACATTTTTAACGAATTGCCAAAAAGTATTAAAGAAACTAAGAGCATATAGACATTTTATTGACTTTATTCTGAATTCATAATCCGATTGATAATTAAAATAAAAAAACAATTTACATATATAACGCCGTTTAGAAAGCACTCGTCTCAAGGGCGATCAACACATAAGATCTCAACACTTAATCATAACTATGTTACCTAGTTTGTTTTACTGAAAAAATTAGAAGTCACGTGGCTGTATTATCTCACTTGAGAGTTTAACCTTTCCCTTCCTTTGCTAAAAAAAACCGCCCGTACCATGATGTGTATTCAATACACATCAATACGTATGTAAAAATGAGCGATTAAAAATCGGAAAAATAAGAATATTCATAGCCAATCGCTTAAATTAATTAAATTTGAAGTCAAAAGTGAAATTTAATTACTGAAAACATGAAAAAAAAACATCGGACGACGTTCACAAAACGGACGGAGCGACCACCTCGAACGAAAGCCGGTTGGCTACTAAAAAGAGAGAAGCGAGCGAACTGAGATTCTATTTTTTGCGTTCCCATATACCGAAGTAGAGTGAGAGTGAGACGTGAATAGCGTCGCTTTCTCACCCATGGCGGTTTTTAAGAATGAATATACTACGTCACACACTGCCACACGTTTGATTGTATTGGTGAATTTATTCCTGATTTTCACAAAATATCTCTGATGTGGCCGATACGTGCTAATTATTATTAATATTTTTTTTTCCATTCAATGCGTAAATGTATTACGGAGGAATAGATAAAATCTGAACCCAGTATTTATTATATTTATAGAGGTATTAAAGTTTTTAGAAGCAATGTGTACTAGTTACACATCACCGGACAGTAGGGGTTAAAGCATACTCGTATGAGGTCCAAAGCTGAATACAAACCATGAATTTCAAAGGCTAGAAAATAGTATTTAGGCTGGACTATGGTATAAATTGAATTGATTTTTTTAATGTTTTAAAGTGAAAAAATTTTAAATTGTAAGATAATTATATTTAATTGGATTATAATTATTTTTTAAATTATATCTCTCCCAGCAAAGCTTTTCAATAAGTCCGATTCAATCACCAATTTGAGTATGTTGGGGGGTTACCCAACTGAATAAAACCGTGCAGAGAGGGTGATGCGTTATTTTATGAATTTCTTTCATGATTGCGAATCTTCTCCTTTTACAATCCTTTATTTATTTGGGGAAGAACATTAAAACAGGGGAACTAAGTAACAGCCTCCTATCTAGCCCTGGACCATTTCTTTCATAGAAATAATTCAGAACAGTCATGATGCTGAATTGAATGAAATAATTATTAAAAATATATTTTCCAATCATGTCTAACAACAACGATAAATTTTAAAATATATCTTAAGTGATATTTTCAAATAATTTATTATTCAGAAATAAAATAAACCGTCTTTTATCTAACAATAATAAAACATCTTTTACTCCTTGGCTGAGTGCCTCAATTTGGTTCTCACGTTACCGCGCCACTATTTTGGATAGGTGTTATTGAGTTGCTTTTAACGAAATGCTCCTAGCTGACCTCTACATTAGAAGTCCATAAAAACTTTAACCAGAGTACTGTTGACCTTTCTATAATGCTAAGCTTGACCAGCAGAGTCAAGTTTAAAATACTAAAGCCGGCTAGACATAATGCCTTATTCATTAAAATTTATATTATTTAATTATCTGTGGCCGCAGTTTTTACAGACAAAAATTTTGTTTAATTTCACAAAAAAAAAAACAAAGAGGTACAAAAGAAAAAGAAATTCCCTTACGATCCTCTAAAGCAAGAGTTCCCAAACTGTTTTCTTCCGCAGAACCCTTTACCAATTTTTTTTTAAACCGTCGACCCCCTAGTCATTTACTTTACTTACTTAAATTAATAAGTTTGTATAGTACTAGATATTAAAAATTTCACTAGATATCAAACTTTTCATTTTAATCACTTGTAATTAAGGATTGAAAAATATAAAAGGACTATGGATTATGGCATTATCTTGTACAACATTTAATATTGAAATCTGCGCTGACGAAAATTAAAACAAAAAAATTGACCTTTTCGTTCACAAGTTTGGTATGTAATGTGTTTTTATCAAAAAAGTGTTTTTTTGAAAAAAAAAATTTACTTCGTAGTTAGGTACCTATTGGAATCACAGATATTTTGAAGTAACAAACAAACAGCAGTAGTAAGGGCGTCTATTTTTGCTGTCATCGATCCCCAAATTTTTTTATTGAAACTATCGACCACTAGAAAATTTAAATCGACTCCAGGGGGTCGATATCGACCACTTTGGGAACTCTTGCTCTAAAGAATACTCACAAAGATCGAATGCATAATATAATTGAAAACACGTAGAAAAAGAATCCTAGCGTAATCCACTTGACCTGTTGCTAGAAAGAATTAATTAAGTGTGGAGAAGTTAGTGATCACGGTGACAGTTAAGGGAAGGCTAACATAGACTGCTAGGTGCACCAATGTCTCTATCAATTAAAAATTACAAATAACCAAAAGACTTTCGACGACCCACAGAAAAAGTGTCTTTAAGTATTTTGGGCATGTTGCTAGAAGGAAAGGTGACAGTCTGGAGAACGTGATCACAGGGACAGTTGAAGTAAAGCAAACATGAGGAATTTGTCCATTTAGATTAATGGATTAAATAAAGGAGTTAACAGAATTCTTTTTTAGGGCAGCATTCAACATGCCCCAGGATTGAGAGGGGAGACAGGTGGTGCAACGAGTTCGAGATATTGCGGAAGACCACGACGCTCCTCAGCATTAGGTACACGATGATGAAGAACAAAATTGAAAAACACATAAATTTGGACACAAAACGTAATAGAAACAAATATTTGTGAGCGCAAGGAAGATCAAAGTGTAAGTTTAACAAACCTTCAATTATAGAAGAAACTAATGAAAATATCTTAGAAAACTTTATGATTATTGTGTCGTATAAAACTTTCGTTGTACACAGTACAACGATAGAATTCTTCCAACCAACCAGAAAGATGTAAAATATAATAAAGAATAAAAACATTTTTTTATTTGGATACGAAGTCCAGGCCGAAAGATAGGCAGAAGTATACCAAAGTGTATTATTTATAGTTAAGGCATTAACGTTGTGGAGGTTTAAAGACATTGTAATTTGTTTTATCAAAAACTGTTTATTCCACTTTTTGTAACGGGAGGAAGGAAACAATTTCGGCGAGCAGATTCTTGGGATATATGTGTTTGCCAGATGTTCACTGACTTAGAAATTTCTAGGGCCTCTAATCTGTTATATACCAAAGTATAAACCCACAGAGTGAGATGCTCAAATTTCGACCATATGCAGCACGTTTTATCTCACGCACAAGTGGAAACAGAGATAAGGCAGAATATATTTTTTTAATTTACCTCGAGACCCTGTGACTTCTTTCTTCAAGTCTATAGATACATCTTCTCCCAGTTTCCATCTACCCCAGCCTCCTAGATTTACCCGAAAGCCTCTGTGTCAATATATCAAGTGGCGTTCTTCCATCCTGTTGTTCTTGCACTATGACCTTTATTGACCGTGTCGACTGGGATCTACTATCTTGGCCAACTTCTGTGGATCTGTTAGCTTATCTAAGCCATCTTCTCTTCATATCATATGTTACAAACGTACTATCACACTATTTGCCTGTCAGGGTAGGCAAACAAAAGAGGGCACCAGACTATCGTATCGCGACGCACATATTTCGCCTCTTCTTCATCCATACCCCCTTTTCACACAACTCCCACAATTTCACAAACTTTTTACATTTCCTTCTTTCAAAATATAATTCAGTTGATCCAACCACATCTACCTTACTCTTCTTCTATCATGCCTTCCACTCATATTTGCACTGTATGTTTATTTTGTTACACGGAGTGACAATGCATGATACGAGTAAAATACGGAATGAAGTGATTAAGGATGAATGTGAATTTAAGGCTGATATGTTGAATAACATAAAGAAATCACTCTGAAATGGTATGGGCACGTGAAAACGAATGAATAAAGAAAAACTTATAAAACAAATGTGTAGTGGAAATATCAGTACAAGGTAGAGGAAAAGCAAAGAAAATATTGGTTGGATCAAATAAATGATATTTTGGAAGAAGGAAAAGTAAGAAATTAGAGAAGTCATTCGTATTGTCCTACATGTCCAAAAACGTCTTAGAATATTGTTCTTGGTTTTACTTAATAGATTACCCTTAAGCTCAAGTTTATCCCTGATCACTTCATTCCGCATTCTGTCATAGTTTGCCACCCCATGTATTCTTCTCAGTGTACGTCTATTTACAGCATTTTTTCGGGTAATTTTTCTTTTTCCATATGCACGTTATCTTCTGTACATGTAAGTAATAATTGAATAAACAACGATGGGTGTTGGTCAGTACGAGACCACTGCATATTCTAGCAATGCCTTCCTAAAGAAATGTATGACATGTCCTATTAATACTCGTATCTTGGACGATTTCTCCTTATGTCAACGGAACCCACTTTCCAAATCTTGGCCCGCCTTGGATGCAACACGTCTCGGCATAATCGGCATCTTACAACATTTTAATTGGGGTTAGTTGACCTGTTCGTTTATTTTTCCTGTTTCGTGCGAATGCGTAGTTTTTTTTATCGATTCTTCTTCTTTGAACAACAAGCGCGCAATATCAATAGAAGAAAAAAATGATAAACTATAAAAGTGTGTTGGTGACCACCTTTATGTATGGAAGTTGATGAGGTATTATGTTATCTTAGCAGTATGTTAACGTGTGATGTGGGAGTTGCCACAGGTATGAAAGAAGAGTAGCCACAGGGAACAAGATATTTGGAGCACTTAATATTAAATATGTATATAACAATCGCGTTATGTCAAAAGTAGTAAAAATTACAATACAAAATGGTGCCTTGGTGCTCACCTTGACGTATCGAAGTGAACATTTCATTTAGCAGAAGGATAAAAGTAAGACAGATGGTATAAAGATACGTTCACTAAGAATAATGTAAGAAATAGACGCCAAATTCACATACTGTCTCTATTGTATAATATCATTATCTCGCCGAACATTTTCAGCAGCGTCTTTCCAATCATGGATTAGCGCTACGCTCAGAGATTGTTTATTGGCCTTTCCAGTTCACCGCTCTTTTTTTTACATCGTCCTTTACTGTCCATGCAGTGAGACTCTGAAATCAGTTACAAACCAATATAAGACTCGCTCCGTCCTTGGCATGCTTTAAGAAGCGACTGAAAAAACTCTTAATTTCTAGTCAGTAAAATAACGTGTTTCATTCCTGATTTTTTCATTCCTCTCCACCATCCCATTATTTTCCTTTGATTGATGATATCTCACTTTATATGAAAAATAATGTTTGGATGATTGTCCGTCTTTGTGGGTTTCATGGGCATATGCGCACGTATGTGTTTATGGATTTCGTGGGAATGGATAGTAATTTGAATGATTTATGCAACCATGTAACTTGCTTCATTTACTTTTGTCTGGTTGGTTGGAAGAGATTGCCGCTGGCAGTAAGCCCACCTGATTGATTTGCAATAAAAGAGTTAAATAAAATAAATAGATAACTTGTGTGTGTTAATTTGTTATAGAAGGCGAAATGAAAACATAAAAATAAATGCTCGGGCAAAATGAATGTATTAAGCAAGATGAAGAAAGAAGTTTTAAGATGGGTAAAAGAAGATATTTATTTTATTTATTTATTTAACACTTTTATTGCAATACAATCTGGCAGGCTTATTGCCAGGCGGCAACCTCTTCCAGTCAACCAGACAAAAGTAAATGAAGCAAGTTACGTGGTCGCATAAATCATTCAAATGACTATCCATCCTCACGAAATCCATAAACATACGAGTATACGTGAGCACATGTCCACGAACCCCACAAAGACGGACAATCACCCGAACATTATTTTTCATATAAAGTGAGATATCATCAATCAAAAGGAAAGGAAAGGATGGTGAAGAGGAAAGGAAAAGAAAAATCAGGAATGAAACACGTTATTTTACTGACTAGAAATTAAGAGGTTTCTCAGTCGCTTCTTAACCCTGAGAGCGCTACGAGAAAAAAATATAATTGTCTATCTAGTGCTGAGATATATTTACGATTCGGACATTCGTGATAAATATTTATTTTAAACAACAAAAAAACAAAAAATATATATTTTTACAACATAAATATATATTAGAATATGTACCCTTATATTCTAAATGAAGGATATTCATTTAGAATACAAGGGTAGAACAAATTTCTTCCACTGCTATAGCAGTGCGCCGATCTCTCAGGGTTAAAGCATGCCAAGGACGGAGCGAGTCTTATATTTGTTTGTAACTGATTTCAGAGTCTCACTGCACGGACAGTAAAGGACGACGTAAAGAAAGAGGAGCGGTGAACTGGAAAGGCCAATAAACAATTTCTGTTTGAGCGTAGCGCTAATCCATGATTGGAAAGACGCTGAAAATTTTCGGCGAGATAAGAGGGTGTCATACAATAGACAGTATGTGAATTTGGCGTCTATTTCTAACATTCAACCAGTTCAATGCCTTCTGGTATGAAGATAATGAATGAATAAATAATGAATAAGCGAGTATACAAGTTAGGGCTGTAAGGTGTGCGTGAAAGAGGGAGACGAACATATTCTACGGATTGTACATCTTCTAATATGTGATAGTAACACATTCGACTTCAGATATAGTGGAATGAATATGTAGTGTTCATACACAATCATCAATATTGATAAGACTCCCAAAAAGGGTTGTCTTCAAGTGCTTCCGAAAGAGTAACATGTCTACACAGCCCAAGAGGTTCAGCAAACGGATCACGTTGTTGGAGATGATGCCGGTGAGAGGCGAGGGGCCTCTAACCTGCCGCACTTTCTTCAACCCATTGCCAATTTAGTTTTTATCAGTGCCCATGCAGGCCTCGGGCGAGCCATACTTCAGGGGTCTCAAACTAGTTTATGATAATTTTCACATTTACAATGATTGTCAAAACTGACACTGTGAGTCGTCTTATCAGCTCAAGTGGTGTAGGGAACTGATTTGTCGTTTCGTGGTAAGCCGAAATATCACTAATGAAAAATAGTAATAATTTTGAAATTTAAAAAAAATGCCACTATCATCACATTTCACCAAAAAAGGCATTTAAATTAGAAACATTTATTTTACAATGAATCACTTAGTGCACATATTAAGATTGTAAAAAAAATTAAAAATAAAATGACACGTAGGAAAATAAGATAAAGTAAGTTCATAAATTATAATACGAGTATATAAATAAGATTAGTTAAGTAATAAATTTGTATATAGGTATAGCCTTGACAAATATTTGTACAATACATTCTTCTTTTCTTTTCTCTGTCTGCGAGGACTTTTAGGGTCAGCTCTCCTCGTCCTCAGGTTGTATGCTCTTCTGTCCCGGACTACGTCCCCCAGGCCGTGCCTCTGCATCAGGTTATCTTTTTGCACCAACCATGAATTCTTTGGTCTTCCTCTGGTTGTTATTCGAGGAAGATCCATGGAGATTGCCTGGTTCACAATGTGACAGGGTGCTCTGCGTCCAACGTGCCCATACCATCTCAATCGCCTCTCCTCCATCTTGCTGTTGATGTATGTAACACATAGGCTTCCACGAATGCGTTGAGCTTTTTATTTTGTCTCTTAGGGACACACCAATGTACAACATATTGCTTTGTTTAATAAAAAAAGTAAAAAAAAGGATCACTTAGTGATATGTAGAGAAACAAAACAGTTCTCATAAATTCATAGAATTGCAGAAAAAGGAAACTACACGTGAAATATTTCTCCATTGCATGATTTTGATACAATTTGAGTTTTTATCTTGTGCTGATATTATCTCTTACTAAATCAGGGTTGATTTCTTTCAGCCATTTTTCAGTTTAATATTTACCATTCTTTTTACTTTTTCTTAAGCTTTAGATAACACATTAAATATTTTGGGTGTCATGTACACGAAATTTCTCTGTCAAAAGGTTGTTCGCGAATTTAATATTTTTTTTAATATTACTCAAATCAAAATTATGTTAAGCCCATACTCGTATGAGATTTAATTTTACAACCAAACCAATAAAAAGGTCAGATATGTTTCAAATATTAGGATCAGCGTCAATTAAGGTTAAACATCGCATCACTATTCTGAGTGCTTCAAACAGTGACTTAAAAAGTATTATATTTCCCCTACAATAAAATATGATCACTTCAAACATACACTACGCTCCACATAAAACTGAATGTGTTACTATCACATTTCGGCAGATTTATGTGTAGCTCGTCAAGATTTATTTGTAGTTAGTCTTCCTGCAGTAAATATTCTCCGATTTTTTTTTAACAAATATATATTTCTTAACATATGTAGATGTGAGAAAGTTCCTTACGATAGCCACAGTCATCATAGTCAACATATTAATTTTTTTTAAGATATTTAATTTGTTTTTAAAAGTAGGTTCGAATCCCGAGATAGAGAGCAATTGTGGAGAGACTGCACTCCAAATGGCGCATTATAAATATCCCTTTTATAATCTATCTACATAAATAAAAATGTAAATGTTCGTATATAGAAAATGTCTAATCCCCGAAAGTTCTCTACCGATCGCTTTGAAATTTTGACAAAAGTTGGAATTCGTATACAGAAATGTTTATTTATTTTTATTTATATATCGGTGTATATAAAAAAGTTTAGAAATCAGAAAAAATAACATTTGCGCCTCCTGCAGCGACAAGCTCAAACTTAACTTGACAGTTTTGTCACATTGCATTTTCAACGTTTCGGAATTAATCTTAAATAATTAAATCTGTATAAATAAAATATTAAATAATTTTATATTTCCTTTTAAACAATAATTCTACGATATATTTATTACAGACGAAAAATAGGTTAGAATCGGGATACGTCAAAATGACATTTGTGTTAATAAGGATAAGTTCCATTGTGTCATAGCAGCTTGAAAAAATCTTAATATGGCTGAATCTAGACTTTATAGCGCAAGCGCAGGAAATATATTTGGCAGAACTAATATTAAATTTGTAAAAAATATCCAACTAACATTTTATCTGTTTTGAAATATTTCGAGTATCGTTTCACGAACTGTGGGTTATAATGAAATATCAGGAGGACGGCTAAAATAAATATAACTTATATGTATAAAAAAACAGATGCGTGAGACTCTCACACGGTAGAAGTGAAACTTCTTAGCTCCTAGGAAAAGTTGATTTTATGCATTGCTTTTTTCCATTTGTTAACGATTTTTATTAGTTGATAATAAAATTAAACAAATGCTTTCTTATCCACGTACCAAAGGTTGACCTCGGATGGTCCGCAAGTTAGCAAGGTGTACCGAGCAATGGGTGCCCATTGGCCAGCTTTCTCCGGTCCACAGCCCGGGGGCAGGCGGCTCGCCACTCTGCGCTCTGCGCCATACCACACCGCAACATAACATAGGCACACGCCTAGCCCGGTATAGTGACTGATTGATGTATACGCGGGCCGACATTGAACGTAGCTTAGTCGAAGAGTAAACCGTGTTGAATTCATTTACTCAGATGGTCAAACAATTATGAATGAATTATTTATTGTTTCATATCTTATAGTCTTCAATGTCAGTTTATTTTTATCGCAACACTTTGATGTGTGGGATTGAAACGTGGACGTGAAAAAAATACTAATAATAATACATGGGAGGACAATGTATGACAGAATACGGAATGAAATGATTAGGGATGAATGTAAATTGTAGCTGATGTGTTGAGTAAGATAACGATGATCATTCTGAGATGGTTTGAGTACGTAGAACGAATGAATTAGGAAAGATTAACAAAATAAACATACGGACCAAATGTGAGTGAAAGGCGTAGTAGAAGTTGAGCAAGGGAAGCATGGCAGGACCAAGTGAATAATATTTTGAAAGAAAAAAAAGTAAGGAGAATCGTAGGAGTTGTATGAGAAAGATGTGGCGAAATATGTGTGTCGAGATCGTTGTTGCTGACCCTCGTAATCGAAGATTCCCTCATTATTCCAACATCAATTCAGTTTTCATATTTTTCTTCTTTATTCTTCTCTTTAAGGGAGTGAGTCGTTGCACACTGGTAAACTCACTGGTCACACCGCTGTACTAGATACGATGGCACATCTGAAATGAGATGATCGGAGCACACCACCATGTTTTTACCGTTTTTTTTAAAGAAAATACATATTTTTTCCCCGCCCCATTCACCATTGTATTACAATACATCTCTCCCCACTTCACTCCCTCTATCTCGCCTCTTTTATATTAGGCTTGTACAGAATATATTTTAGCAACTTAGTTTATATTCACCTGACGAAGAAGACGGTGGTCTTCGAAACTAGTTGTGAACCTATATTAAACCTGTGGTGAACACAAACATATAAAATAAGTTTTTTATTTTATTTATTTTTTCCTTTTATGTAAAATCTTTATATCTCCGAATACAAGGCGAATAATGCCTAAGTCTAAGGGGAGTAATAAAGCGCAGGGTTTGAACCTGTGAATTCAGTTTGTTACCACATATCCAAACATTTCGCAAAATTATTTGATTAGATATAATAAGGTTTGTTGTAAATGTTGATCTGCAACATCATACAATAGAGGTTATACTCGTACAATTTTGAACTCATTGCCCGAAACGCCCTTATATTACTGGATAAAACGCCCTTATATTACTGGATAAAACGCTCTTATATTACTGGATAAAACGCCCTCATATTACTGGATAAAACGCCCTTATATTACTGGATAAAACGCCCTTATATTACTGGATAAAACGCCCTTATATTACTGGATAAAACGCCCTTATATTACTGGATAAAACTTTCGTCGTATAAAATGGTGGATTAATTGCCTTGTAAAAAAGAGACCAGAATTATTTTTTTAAAAATGAGTACAATGAGAAAAGAACCTTTAACCCTCGAGTTGGTAGACAGGCTTCTTAGCAATTAGGCCGTGGAGGAATTGAGTGTATTTTATATACAATTTGAATTAATTACCAAACTAAAACAGAAATATTTTTCCTATTAATAATAATAAAATAACTATTTATATAGCGCTGCTTTGAGAATACACTCCAAGGGCGCTCAAATTCTTGTGACTCGAACCCACTGTCTAACATATTAAAGATAAATATAAAATACGTGTAAGGATAGAAATATAGTGGCTTATATTACAAAAAAATAAACAAGTTGAGGGTAATGATAGAAAAAGTGGGGAGGGATAAAGGGGGGTTGCGATTGTTAGTTTAGGTCTGCATATGTTCAAAAAAACATATTCATTAAGAAACCCGCTGAAAACCCACCAAGGAAAAACGAACTGAAAAGAAACCTAAATCTTCCGAAATGTGAAAAAGGATAAGGAAGGTGTAGGTGGATCCGATGATAGCTTAAGGTGCTGAGATGGAAAAGTGGTGAGAATTTATATAGCACCTTTTAAAGAGCAAACTAACCTCAAGAGAATACTAACCTGTATATGTTTAGAAAAACATATTAAATAAAAAAAAACAACAGAAAACTTACCAAGGGAACACTAACCTTACAAGTAAAGACGAACCACAAAGAAACCTTTGTAAATCTTCCGATATGGGATAATAGTGTTCATATACAGAACATAAACTTTGATAAGACCTTCAAAGAAGGGTTGTCTACTAATGCTTTTAAAAGCTACACTAGAAACAGGTCTTACCATGTCACGGGAATATCAACTTCAAAAACTGTCTCACATTACCCACCCATATTGGATCGAATCGAAACAATTAATTTATTAGATACAGACGAAATCGACAATGTTGAATCACAAAATTCCATAATGGTATTAAATCACGTTAACTGAGAGACCTACATTTGACGTGATTGTCGATATCCATGTCAATCTCCCATAGCTATAGCGAATAGCTCTGCGACATGAATGCTACAAAAAGCTATAAATTTTAATATTATTCTAAAGCCAGCATTGTTAGTCGAACAAAAACTTTATCAATTTCACGTCTGATTGAAACAAAAGCCATTTATTTACTTTCAATAGACTTTAATGCATACATTTTTTTATACCTTTGTACAATGGTGTATTCATTTTCTAAATCAATCATGATTTTTTACTTTCAAATCATCTCATCACTTGCGTACTGTAATAGAAAAATGTTTTACAACCTATTAAAAAGCTAAGGCCAATGCCACACCAAAATGCTTCGTTAGGTAGCTAGATTTTACGTGACTCATATACTAGGTGACTTCATGCCTGGCCACACCATAGTGCTACGCACAAATTCATTTGACAATTGGGAGCGGTTGAGTCAACACACGATGTCACTCTCAAAACTAACCAATTTCATTACAACTTACAATCTTTATTTACTTTCTGTGCAACTTCATTTCAAAGTGATTTTATTACAGGTAAATTTTTCTATAATTTGCTCGATGGGTTCCACAAAGGCTCCCTATTATAGACAGCTGTCATTAAAACTTCCGCCATCTTGTAAATTAACCAACACGTTTGTTCGCTATAGTTCAGAAAATGTAGGATGAGTCCTGTGACAGCTCACAAATTTGCCCCAATACAACCTTGTAACGATGTTCAGTAATTTTAATTATTATATCAACTTTAATATGAGCCTCAATTCTAATAAATATCAAGTTATTTAGGTAAATACATTACATAAGATTGTATTGGGGCAAATTTGTAAGCTGTCACAGGACTCATCCTAGAATTTCCGAACTATAGGAGATTCACTCGATGACTAATCGTCATGCAACGTGGCGCGAAGCGTGCAGTGTGGCCACTGCGATAGTATGCGATACGTTAATTCGCTAGGATATGTAGCCTTATTCGCAACATAGCTCTAAGCATCAAGCGAGGCTCCTTCCTGTGTGGCGAAGGCCTAAGGTCAATTTTTTTTCGGCCTGAACAAGAAAGAGCGGGTATAGGTTGATACCACACCCTTCACGTGGTCAAGTGTTGTTGTTAGTTATTATCGTCGTTGCTGGGCCTCGTAATCGACGATCCTCACGCCATTCCAACGTCAATTCAATTAGAAAGCGAAGCTGTGCTGTGAAGTTTTTTTTTTTGAGTGAGTGAGCTGTTGCACACCAGCAAATTCACCGGCCACACAGCTGTACTGGATCCGACGGCAAATCAAAGTGATACACGATCGGAACACACCGGCATGTTTTTTTTCCTTTTTTCTTTGGAAAAATATATATGACCGAAGTCATAGGTATCCTTATAACCTCGAATACTAGGCGGAAAAAATACATGTTTCATTTGAGGGGAGTAGCACAGCGCGAGGTTTGCACCAACGACCTTCCTCAGTGCGTAACCGCGTGGTCAGGAACCTCAAATAGTTGATACTTCTACCCACAGTAATATTTCAACTAGAGTCGATAGAATGCGTGCTTTTTAGTTATACTCGTATTCTGAAATGTTAAAATTTAAAAGCACGTAATTATTAAGTTTTTTCCATAATAATTGAAAAGCATGGCACAAATATAACAACGATTATTTTATTGTATTTTATTATGATACTTTCGTTATATGAGTGGGTCAGAATAATATTGGTGTATGTCCTAATTTGTAAAAAAAAAACGAGTTAATAACAAAGGAGAGTTCGAAATGTGTTGATTTATCAGAATAATAATGCATTATGTCCATAACCAACATATTCTACAATATATTACAGTGGTGTTTTCTGTTTTTACACTACCAGTCGTTGTCATTTATGTCAAAATAATAATGAAGTATCTCCAATACTAGAATAAGAGTGGAGTATCTCCAATACTAGAATAAGAGTGAAGTATCTCCAATACTAGAATAAGAGTGGAGTATCTCCAATACTAGAATAAGAGTGAAGTATCTCCAATACTAGAATAAGAGTGAAGTATACCCGGGCATAATTCACTATTACACCGAAACTATTACAGAAAACTAAATGATTCCGATATAGTTGCACATATTAATTCCTTTCCAGCCTACCAAAGCCACTACTCTAAAGTACAGAATCCGAACAGAAAATACTTGAATCCGGAATTGACTCTCTGCAAAATGTACGATTTGTATAAGGGACAATGCGAAGTAAATGGAATCGAACCGAAAAAACTCAAATATTACTATCATATTTTTAACACAAATTTTAACCTAAGTTTCAAATTACCTAACCAAATTTGTGTGATGAATTAGTAAATGAAAATGAAAGTAGAGGTAAACCCGCAGTTGAAGAATGCTATCATTAATGAAAAACATCTACATTTGCGAAAGACAGAACAAGCTAGAGAATGTTTGAAATTGGATTCTAAAAATGAAATAACTCAAAGTTACGTTATTACTTTCGATCTTCAAAAAGATTTTCCATTCCCAAAGCTCACAACATCTATTACATATTACAAACGAAATCTTTATGTGTACAACTTTGGCATTCATTGTTTTAATAATGGAGTGGGACACATGTACCATATATAGTATGCTCGGGTATAACTCCTTGAGCGTAAGAAGAGATGGGCATGCTCGGGTATAACTCCTTGAGCGTAAGAAGAGATGGGCATGCTCGGGTATAACTCCTTGAGCGTAAGAAGAGATGGGCATGCTCGGGTATAACTCCTTGAGTGTAAGAAGAGATCTGCGTCTCCTGGTATACGTTGTCAAACTCGTTCGAGGAGTTGTGAGCTGTCCAGCATTACTACAAAGATTAGCGTTAAATGTTCCTAACAATTACACTAGACTGCGCTGTCAAGAACTGTTCTCAATAACATACGCAAGAACGGGTGTTCCAGCCGCTATGCCTGTTGGAAGGGCCTTAACTCTTCTGAACGGGACTGCTTCGGATATTGACATATTTCATATCACATTACCAAAAGCAAAAGTAAATTTTCTTCTTAGATTGAGCGCGTTAGAAAGCACTCATCAACATACTTAAGTGACTGAATATATGTGTATCATATGTTTGTGTGTATATACATACTCGTTTGTATGCATAATATGCATTATTTTTTATTTTATATAATTTTTAAATTTTTTTCTATGTAAGTTTTCTTCTTTTTTAATGTCTTGTATTTTTCAAAGTAATTGGGATAAGCTTGTTTTGAAAAAATAAATAAATAAATTAAAAAATAAATATACTTGGGGTGAAACAGGAGGTAGGCGTGGATCCCAAGATATTGCATCAGTGTTAATAAAACACATTAAAGAAAATGCTTCGTCTAACAAACATATTATTATGTATTCGGATTCATGCACTGGACAAAATAGAAATATAAAAGCTACTTTATCATTAATGAAGTTACTTCAGGATACTAGCATTGGCATCGAAACTATTCATCACAAATTCTTAGTTCCTGGCCACTATTCCTTGCCCAATGATGCGGAGTTAGGGATTATCGAAAAATCAAGCCGCAGTCATAATTATATTTTTGGGCCCAAATACTGGATAGAAATCATAAAAAATGCAAAACGAAAACTGCCCAATTTTATAGTGGTAGAAGTACACAGAACTGAATTTCTATCTACAACAAAATTTGAAGGATTCTGTTACAAATAGAAAAAAAAAACAGTTTGTGGTTATGATTTCAATTGGTTAAAAATACGATGGCTTCGATATGTGAAGTCGTCTCTGATTATTTTTAAATTTAAGGAAACTCTCAATACAGAGGTAGAGTTTTATTCGGAGAATTTAGACAAAACAGGTCCCGGGAGATGACTCAATGTTCTATCAAATGTTCACCAAAATTTATTATACAATTCCAGAAGACCCATTTCATCTTTCAAAAAAAGGGACATGATGAATTTACTACCGTTCATCCCACCTAATTATGCAATTTTTTATAAAAATCTACCTCCTGAACTAATAATACGTTCATTTATGTCAAAAATCTAGGATAGAGATTCTGATGAGATAATATACGATTAATATTATTCCAATAACATTTTTGTATTAGTTTTAGATAAAATCATACCACAATGCTTTGTCATGTTTTTGATAACAGATATATTTTCACTTTTTTTTCGGAATAATAGTGAAATATCTCTATTTATTCGCAAGATTTCAAATATATTTATAATAAAATCTTTTATTTTCTGTTAATTATTACGTTCCAATATTGTGAAATAATTATATTTTAAAAATAAAACTGCTTCTAAAATGATATCAATGGTATTTATTTAATCTAAGCAAATTTTACAAAATCTTATTTTTCTCAAAACTCCTTTACCTGGACATACACCACTATTATTCTGACCCACACATATACTGTATAACCTGGCGAGCTCATTGTCATGTGGCAAAATCTTCCAACCAACAAGAAAGGCGTTTAAAAGACCTTAAGTGAATACCAGATAGGAATCCTTTTTTTTTTTTTTTTTTTTAAATCTGGGTTCCAGCGGGATTTGAACCCGCAATCTCCAGATAGGGAGAAAGGCGTCTCACCAACTAGGCCACGGAGGTCATTTATATGCTATCCATTGAGAAAATTCTCCGTAGGCTACATCTAAATGTCGTTTATTTATATGTTTAATATAATATTGTTCAATGAAATACATGTCAAAAAAACTTGGACTTGTAAAAGCACTCTTGAATGAAAGTACATAGAAGTTTTTAAGTGTTATAGTATTTTTCAAATATATTTAAAGCCTTTCTTCCATTTTTCACCAGGAAAACTTTAGAATGTAGTAAATTGCTCATTCGAGGGCATATATCATAAACACTCAATCTTAAACACGACCGTAAAAAAAGGTTTGGTCTATGGTCACGCCGAGTCACGGCTGCACCGGATTAATTAAATATTACGTATAAACGTTTAAGATAATGAAATGAACTAACAATAGCCATACCTTTATTGGCCTAAGGTTTAAGACAGGGGTCGGCAACATTCAGTAACTAACATCTTTTGTAACAAATTTGTTCTAAAAAAATAAGAAGTTTGTTACTGTAAGGCATCGGTACAAAGATTTTAGAAAAGGTGGATGGGTACCGCTCAATCCTTGGAGATCGCAACGTGACTTTAACGAGTCTAGGTGAAAAGCAGGGTGAAGAGAAGATTGTTCTTTGGCATGAAGAACTTCATAGATAAAAAATTCAGTATAAAGTTTCAGACGAGAAGACGAAATTATACTTTTCGTTCTCATGTTTAGCCCATCGCACATCGCAAGCGCCGCTTCGGACCGCTTATGTCGTCGGCCTGTGCTAGCTCAACGCTTGTCACACGCTGATTTCGCATGCGAAGACCACACACAGGGACGTTTTATTACAATACACCACTATTCAACATGCCATAATTCAATAATGATTACAAGTTATAAATAAATAAAAATGACTAATATACGTGACGCATACGTCCGATACTTGATATAACATGAGGGCAGGCTTTGGTTTTAGCAGCGGATTGAAATGAGTGCAAACACCCAACTATATTTATTTATTTTACAAGAAAAAGAAAACATCAGCATATTTAATATTATTAAAGAGATATGAAACATTAAAAAAGTATTCAAATGTCAAATCCAATGGGGGCCTTAAACATATTTACTTAAACTGGACATTATCGAAATCTGCAAATATGATAGTGTACAACAGTATTTTGGTGACAACTTTGATATTTAGGAGTGAAACGTAGACGTAGAAAAAGACTGACAGGAGCCGAATAAATGGTGTGGAAATGCGTGCATTGAAAATAATACATCGGATGATAATGTATGACAGAATAGAAAATGAAGTGATTAGGGATGAATGTAAACTTAAGGCTGATGTGTTGAGTAAGATGAAGAAGGGCACATTGATATTTTTTGGGCACGTAAAACGCATGAAAGTTGAAAGGCTAACAAAACTATTTTATAGTGGAAATGTGAGTGGAAGGCGTTTGAGAGGATGACCAATGAAAGTATGGTTATATCAAATGAATGATATTTTGAAAGAAGGAAATGCAGAGTCAGATAAATCGTAGAAGTTGTATGAATGTAGAAGAGGCTAAAGACGTTTGTTTGAGATAGGAAAGTCAAGTGCTCTGTCATTTCTGCCTACTCTGACAGATAAATATCGTGATGGTATGTATGTATACGTAAAATCAATCAACGAACCAATAACCTTCTAATTGTAAGCCAAAAGCATTACAAGGCTACGGGGGTCGTCTCAGGAGAGAAGACCTTTTTTGTACCAAAGCCACGGAGGTCGTCTTAGCAAACCATAATAACAAAACAAATTGACATCTCTATTGAACAGAAAAACAGACAAATCATATCAAAATTTCAAAAATATTTTTTAAAAAATTGTCAAATAACTAACAACATCCGATATGCTGATTATACTGTCACTCTGGAAGATCAAATGGAAAGAGATGAATAAAATATGTCAAGCATGCAGCAATAAAGGACTCGCAATGAGTATTGCAAATACTAAATGAATGATTATCAACAAGGGGAATCAACAGCGATATGCATCGCTGAGAGCGGGATCCCAGTGGATTGAAAGTGTTTACAAATACACGTATCTAGGATGCTGGCTTAGTGACCAGTGCGATCCCAGAAAATTAAAACCAGAATTGAGACGGCATGGGATTGTTTCTTCAAAATTATAAATATACTCTAATAGAGTATATTGTACGATATTACATCATTAGTACTTCTTTATAGCATTGAGACTTGGAAACTAAAGTCACCACAAAACTAATAGAAGCATTTGAAATGTGTTGCAGCTGGATAATATTGAAGATTTTATGGGTTGACAAAGTGTGCAACGAAGAGTTTCTCAGATGTGTGAAAAAAGACAAAGAAGTAATCATTTGTATCAAGAGGAGATTGAAAAACTTTGGGCATTTCATGAAAGGAATCAAATTCCAACTCATATTTCAGAAGACACGAGGAAAACGAAGTGTTGGAAAAAGAAGAAACTTCAGGCTGAAGAACCTTAGAGAGTGGTTCCACTGAAGTACGCAGTCACTGGCCAGAGCAGCTACAGACAAAGTTTAAATAGCCATAATTATTGCCAACCTCCAACGTGAAGAAGATCGTTAAGAAAAAGAAAAAAAATTAGCACGGTGGAAACAAAATTGTCAAGGATATTTACAAAAATAGTTTTTACTTTTAAAAACAATCAAAGGTCCTTAAAAAATAATTAAATCCTTTCTTTTTTCAAGGTAGTTTATACAATTATTAATTTGTTGACCCCTGGTCTAGGGCGAACCTGTGTTCTTAATAATTACCAATAATAATACCAGACAACCTAAGAAAAATAATTACTAGTAAAAATAACACAAAGATGGTCAAATCGTGCTTGGTCAGTATAATAAGTTTTCAGATCCATTAAAACATTAGACAATGAATTGGTTCCATTATAAATTTATTTTCTCACGAAAATATTAACTTGTACGTTATACGAGTAAATAATCACTTTACATGTTCTGCTAAAGGCGTATTTATACAAGACATTGACCCTCAAGAAATGCATTTTTTTAATTATCCACATACACAATGATGCCGTTTCCCTGCTTTGGTAGACAGAAAAAAACAGAGTTTCAGACTTTCATATCGTGACAAATACACATGTACGAGTATTTCGCCTCCTCTTCATATATACATCTCATACAACTTGATTTCTCTATTTATTTATATTTTCCTTTTTAACAATATCATTTGCTTGACATAACTATATTTTCTAAGGTCTTAAGGACACAACTATATCGTAAGGACACAACTATATTTTCTAAAAAACAGAGTTTCAGACTTTCATATCGTGACAAATACACATGTATTTCGCCTCCTCTACATCTATACATCTCATACAACTTGATTTCTCTATTTATTTATAATTTCCTTTTTAAAAATATCATTTGCTTGACACAACTATATTTTCTAAGGTCTTAAGGACACAACTATATTTTCTAAAAAACAGAGTTTCAGACTTTCATATCGTAACAAATACACATATATTTCGCCTACTCTACAAGTACATCTACTCGTATACATCTCATACAACTTGGTGTCTCTTTATATTTTCCTTTTTAAAAATATCATTTGCTTGACACAACTATATTTTCTAAGGTATTTCTCTATCACTCCTTCATTCATATGTGCAGTATATATTTGTGTTCTTAGTATTTCTTAATTCATTTGTTTCATGTGTCCTAACATCCATACAACTTCTCATACGACTCTTACGAATTCCCTTACGTTTTATTTTCTACTAAAATATCATTAACTTGATTCAACCATTTTCTCTTTGTCTTACTTTCCCTTGCGTTTCACTCACGTTTTTTCTTCTTCCCAGTGTCATGTCAGGTGGTCTCCCCAATAGGCATCTTTGTCCCGGGCAAGGCATCCCGAAAAAGTTTACACGTATAATTGTTTTGTAAGTCTTCCGGCATCAATTCATATATCATGTCTAAATCATAATAGAAAACTCATCTTCGTAGTAAAAATTGAATAAAGTTTCTCGGTCGGGAGGGTGTCAAAAATATATTGAAATTATAGTCCACAACATAATTTTAGTACCACTTTTGATGTAAAGGATTCAAGTGTGAACGTGAGCCGGATAAAGGCTGTAGAAATGTGTGCACTTAGAAATACATATATAAGGTGAAAATATATGATAAAATACGGGACGAAGTGATTCATGATGAATGTGTGAGAGGGGGTTTGGACACTTAAAACGAATGAATGAAGAAATACTAACAAAACAGTACAACTGTCAGTGGCAGGCGTGGTAGAGAAATACTAAGGAAGTATGGTTGGATCAAGTGAATAAAATTTTGGAAGAAAAAAAAGTATTAAGTAAGAGTAATCGTTTAAGATGTATGGATATGGAAAAGGTGAAATATGAATGTAGAGATAAGAAAGTTTGCATTATGTCTTCTCCGCCGACCCCTTTAGGAAAATGGCGAGATTGTATACAGGCGGCCCTCGACTTTCGCACATAATTGGTTCCTGAAAATGTGTGCGAATGTTGAATGTTTGAAAGTGGAGGGATGTAAAAAAAACATCAAAAATTATATTTTAAAATAATTATTTATCAATAATATATTAAAATAATTATTTATCAATAATTTATCATAATTAAGTTAACGAGGCGTGTTTAAGTGCTTTCAGGTGTTTTCTTTATAAAATTGGCAAGAGTTAGTTGAATACCACCCTTTCTTTTCTTTTCTTGATAAAAAGTTCTATAACATGCTGTGTCTTTCTCAATCGCCATACATACTTGAGATATACGTTCTTCATTGGGATCACATTCTTCCATGATAGTCAAAAAATTGTCAAGATGCATAAAGGCTTCATTCATATTTTTGATTGTTAAAGTCTTGACGATTTTATCAGTTTCTTCTTCTTTGTGTATTTCATTTAACTCTTGTTGCTCAATTAAGTATTCATTTGACAGATGTACTGAGTGAGATTCAATCAACTCACCAACACCTTTGTTGTAGATGTCCAAGTTAAGTAAATTCATTAGGCTAACTATTTCATCTGTGATAGTTTCCGGAGTTTCTTCAGAATTTATAGAATCACTCATAATTTGTGGGCATAATTTGTTTCCAGGAACCTTTCATTGTTGACTCTTTTATTTCAGCCCACGAGTCTCTATTGTTTATTGCGTTCCATATACGAGTATTATAGTTCTTCCAAAAAAGTGGGAGAGACTGCATGGGAAGCGAACAATTTTTGTATTATCGACAAAAATCTTAAAAAAATTGAATTAACAAAAATGTGCGAAATGGCGAATTGTGCGAAAGTAAAATATGCAAAAGTCGAGGGCCGGCTGTATATTTATTTATGTAAATAAGATTTTTTAAACTACACATATGAAGGTTTAAATGAACTTTAACTGACAACATAATCTTAAAAATCTTAGGTTAAGCATCTGATAAGACAAAACTCGATTTATGTTTATAAAGATACAAGTAATAATTATAAGTGAATACTGTTGTTTGGTAAATGTGAACAGCGATTAGCCATGCTTAGAGGCTTTCTCATAAATAATTGATAACTTTCTGTCATTGTTCCGTGGCTGAGGGCCGCCTGGTGGCTCTCGACTCTCAGTTCCCAGGTTCCCACACTGGCTCGCAGGCACCCACAGCCACTGCTGGCTGATAAGTGCTGGTGATGCTTTTTGTCATGCCACTGACTTCTTCGTTTTGTTTCACATCACGCCAGGGCCGATCTAACTAGTCAATTATACTCGCACTTGCTAGAACGATCGTGACTTTATTATTTTGTTTAATCGATAAATCATTGTTAGGGCATTTCTAAAAAGTGTCGTGAACGGATTGATTTCAAACTTATCTCATTATATTCAAGTCCCTTAATGGGATATCTCCATTGTATATTTTGAAGCTGTATCTGAGGGATGTTTCTTCGGAGAAAAGTAGAACTTTTAGGTCGATTTAATTTTTATTTATAAATTGGTTGTTCCAAATTAATACAATAGGGTAGGGTATTGTGATAGAACTTTTGCCGTTGATGATCCTGTGGTATATAATGGTCTACTTCCTAGTGTCAGAGATATGGAAGCGCTTAAAACACGTTGACTGCGGTATGTATTTATAGAATAGTGTAGAGGTACTGAAAAAAATCATATTTTCGAAACCTTAAAATCTTACGGTATTTTCGAAACCTTAAAATCTTACGGAAACCTTAAAATCTTAAAATATTCGGTACCATACAAACAAAGAGAATCGAATGAAGCGCAACGGGTGTCATCAGCGTCTCTACAAAAAATGTGATGACGCCCATGGGCGTCTTTAGCAGCGAACGTGTTAAAGTCAATGTTTTTTTAGAGCTCTTATATAAATGTATTTGTGGGTTCTTCTCTAATCTTGAGTAAGAGCGCCCTTAAAAATAATTTGCTATCTAAATGGTGCTTTATAAATTGTAATTTTAGTTAGAGCGCCCTTGAGGACAGTCTGCTTTTTAAACGGCTCTATATAATCAAACCTTTTATTATTATTAATATTACACCCGTTTCTATATTTTACGTGTTTCTTGGAGTTAAGGAATATTACACGTGTTTCTATATTTTACGTGTTTCTTGGAGTTAAGGAATATTACACGTGTTTCTATATTTTACGTGTTTCTTGGAGTAAACGAATATTAAACAATATTATTTATAGTTAAGGCATTACCATTGTGGAGGTTTAAAGACATAGTAATTTGTTTTATCAAACACTGTTTATTCCACTTTTTGTAACGGTATAACCCCACCGGTCTCAAAGCTTTCGCATCATCTTCAGGAGAGCACAAACAAACACGACCTCCGTGGCCTGGTGGTAAGACACTTGTCTGTCGATCCGGAGGTTGCGGGTTCGATCCCCGCTGGAAACCAGATTTTTTAAAATAGGATTCCAGTCTGGTTAACACTTAGGGCATATAAAAACATATTTCTGGTTGGTTGGAAGAGATTGCCACACGGCAATAAACTCGCCAGGTTAAAAGAAAAAAAAACAAGACTGAACAGGCACTGAACATATAAAGTCTTGTTTGTGCCCCCCTGAAGATGAGGTGAAAGCCTTGAAACCTGTAGGGTTATTCCGTTACAAAAAGTGGAATAAACAGTGTTTGATAAAACAAATTACAATTATAATGAATATTATTTAAAGTTTTCTACATGAAAATACTTGGAGTGATAGTATCTGATAAAATATCAACTTTGGTGTATGGGAGTGGAACGTGGACGTGGAAACAAGACACAAGTTGAGGAATTCTGATATTGGCTAATATTTTCTCAGATGATTGTAAAGTTACTAGTGATATCGAACGGCGTGTAGTGATAAGATACTAGGTCAATCAGACATTGAACATATAAAGTTTAAGATAAGAGTACACAACAGTATTCTAATACGAATTCTGATGTATGGAAGTGAAACATGGATGTGCAACAAGACTGAAAAGAGTCAAATGAACGCTGTAGAAATGCGTGTACTTTAAATAATACACAAGGTAACTATGTTTGACAAAATACGAAATAAAGTGATTAGGAATGAATATAAACTTAAGACATATGTGTTAAGTAACATGAAGCAAAGCGCTCAGATGGTTTGGGCTTATAGATATCATGAGGGAAGAAAGACTAACAAAACAAATATGTAGTAAGATAAAAAAGTCGACAGTGTGTCGAGATAGGAAAGTCTGACGCTCTGTCCTCTCTGTCTACCCCAACAGGATGATGTGATGGTATGTATGTATTTGTGTTATGGCAAAAACAGAAATGACAATCTCCGTGATCTGGTTTGTAAGACACCTGTCTTCCAGCTTGGAGGACATGTTTTGATTCCCATTGGAAGTTAATTTTATTTCAAAAGGTTTATTTACTTTCAATAATTTTTGTACATGGTTAAACCTGGCAATTTCTTCCAATCAACTAGCTCATCTTGGGTACATTCAGGAGGGTTTCAATTTGGTTTTCACTAAAAGCCTCTTTAGCATATCAATGGTTGGTTGGAAGACATTACATATTTATTTATTTATTTATTTAACACTTTTATAACAATACAGTCTGGCGGGCTTATTGCCAGGCGGCAATCTCTTCCAACCAACCAGACAAAAGTAAATGAAGCAAGTTACGTGGTCGCATGAATCATTCAAATGACTATCCATCCTCACGAAATCCATAAACATATACGTGAGAACATGCCACTTGGCAAGGAAACTGTTAGATTGATTTGTACATAACGAATATTTATTATAATACAATACAATAAAAACTATGGAATTGACAAAATAAACCTTGTTTACTGGAGAAAAAAAAATACAAGTCTAAAAGTATGGAAATGACGATGATTAAAGAATAACCGAGACAATGAAAATGATCATATTAAATAAATAGAAAAGAAACATTTCATGTACTCGTACTTCAACACCTGCCCTGTCTAAATCCCATTACACCTGCCCTGTCTAAATCCCATTACAGCAATCAGAACAAACTACCAGGGTCTGAATAAGTTTTTATCTCATCTTCAATGGATTATTGTGTTGGTGTTCATAGCGTATTTTTCACTGAACGTGTTCAGTGTTCATGCTTCGGAACAATAAAAATTAGTTTTAGTATCACCATTCCAGACCTCGACCCAGTTCAAACAGGAGCTTACCATCGGTGATTATATCTCGGTATCGAAATAACAATAATTAGATAAGTTTGAAAGTTAAACTAATGAGCTCTATCGACACGATCCAAAATCGCGTGCTATTATCCGAATTTCACGTTATCGAACGATATTTTAGAACACGCCATAATTTCCTCTATTGTATATACTCGTACATATTTTTTTATCCACTTTGCACGGATTTCTCCTGTTACACAAAGAGGGTCTGCTTCTAGAGTTAGCTTATTCGTTAGGAAGAATATCAGCCAGGATTCTTCTCATACTGCTAGACGGTACCGAGAATATATCCACAGTGTCATTCTGTTGGTTCAATATCTCTATACCACGCGTGACTGAGTGTTTAGCCATGATATTCGTCCTGTAAGTTGGTATGTAGAACAGAGGGGGATTCCTTGCACGGCTTTATTTATTCTCTCTCTCCGTGGTTGCAGTCCTAAGACTGGTTTGCAGCAATTTCAACTCTTCTCCTCCATTCCTCCCTGTCCTGTGCGGCTCTTTTTAAATCTGTATATGTTGAGCAGCGCACGTCCACCAACAGGTCCTCCAGGTACTCTCGGCGTGGGCGTCTCCTAGAGTTTGTCCCCTCGGTCATACCCTCCATTATGGCATGCAAGAGGCCCTCTTGTCGTATTATATGACCGATCCATCCTGCACGCCTTTCGGACAGGATCCTGAGCAGGTGCCTTCCTCCTTCGATTCGTTGGAGAACCTCTTCATTTGTGATGTGGTCTCTCCAGGAAATTCCTAATAGTCTTCTATAGGACCACATCTCAAAAGCCTCTAGTCTTCGTCTATCTCTTTCGGATAGGCACCATGTCTCGCAGCCGTACATCAAGATACTCCATACATAGGTCTTGATGAGGAGTATTCTCAGTTTTAGGTCTATATTATTTGATTCTATTATTTTCGACCTTTTATTAAATGCAAGTCTAGCCTGATGTATACGGCTGTCGACCTCGCTCTTGGACCGACCGTCCCATGTTATTTTTCTCCCGAGGTAGACAAACTCCTTGGTGTTCTTTAGTGGTTTACCCGACATCACTATTCTCATCTGGTGTTACGCTCGGCCTACAGTCAGCAGCTTTGTTTTGTCTTTATTTATCTTCATACTGTAGTTAATTTGAAGAATGCTTTCCATAGTTGTTAAGGCCTCTTGTAGTTCCTCTTCACTTTCAGCAACCATAGCAATATCAGCAACCATAGCATTGCTGTTTTATTTATTAGGTACATATAAACTTAGTGCTTCTAGAACCGCGGGACAGTTAAAGCAACCTTGAAAAACCTTAAGTAGGAATACCGCAATGGATTCTTGCCTTCTTGTTTCGAGGCGTCTATAGTTACACACCGTGAGACGTTCGACATGGTGAGCATATTTTGGATAATTGCCCTTTGTTCTGTATCATAGATATCTGAGGATTTTTGTTGTATTTGTTCTATATTGTTTTTATATTTGAGCTGATGAGGAGCCCAAACTGTAGATGCATATTCTAATTTGGTTCTAATTAGATAATTATATAAGTTTCGAAGGATATCGGTACTGTTAAATTCTCTTGAAATTCTCATTATAAAACCGAGTAGTTTGTAACAGTCTGATATCAAACGCGAGACATGGTTAACGAACAGTATAAAACAGTAACGTATAGTATCAAAATCATGCAAAGGACAAATATCTCTTATGCAATTCACTTTTCCTCATTTATTTTAGGATTGATAAGTACCTTATTTATTAACACCAATAAATGAATGATCGTTTGAAAAATAAATGTTTCTTATTTAAATGATTTTGTTTATACGTGTACAGTGGAATTATGGTAGGATTTTTTTATGATACTCGTATTTGATATTTAATATTTATGATTTTTTATACTCGCCGTTTCTGGGTCTCTTAGTCAAGGATTTCTGCCCATATTAATGTCAATTTAGTTAGAAAGCGAAACTGTGCCATGGAGTTTGTTTTAAGTGAGTAAGCCGTTACACACCAGCAAACTCACCGACCACACCGGTGTACTGGATCCGATGGTACACCTGAAGTGAGACAATCGGAGCACACCAGCATGTTTTTTCTCCCTTTTTTTTAAGACCCTTTTTTAGACCCTCTCTGCGTAACAGGAGAAATACGTGCAAAATGGATCAACAAAAACTCTTCTCCGAAGGTCTTAGATACAAATTCGAAAGATACAATGGAAACATCCCTTTAAGGGACTGGACAGAGAGTCAATCCATCACATAAGATTCCCCATTTTGACAGGTTTTCCCAATCTCTGAATGGAATTCATTAAGAGATTTTCAGGTTTTCCAGGACAGTTAAGAGCCAGATGACAATCCTTCTACAGGCATCCAGAAGACAAACATATAATATAAATTATAAACCAACGTTCAACTTAAAATATACTTGAACAAAAATTTAGTAAAGCCTTAGTTAAGTCGAAGAAATCAAGTAGCAAATATTCGTGTCTTATTTGCTTTATGACACAAAAACAATCAACGAACAGTCCAATGCAATATCTGAATGAACCAAATTATCCCCGGAAATCATTGACTCGAGACTGGATGTAGCTCCATCGTGACCGGCCAATAACTACACCAAAGAACCGAACATACGAATGACCTGCTTGCATGGATGACGAAAGACTATTGCAAACTTCAAGTAACAGGTTGAAGCTCTCGGCCAGGTCTCGTTGATCAAACACGGCACTGTTTATGCAGCTGATTTGCGAGGTTTGTCACACGTCACACTTTTTCAATTACTTTGGTATACAAATGACTTGGCCAAAACACGAGTTACTGCCAGTGAATATTTGAAGCTTAATATGACAAAATATTTCTCCATGGTATAGTTGGTAAGATGCTAGACTTACACCCGAGTTTTTCAATGGCATATAAAAAAAACAAGATATCAGTTTAGTAAACAGTTCATCTGGTAAAAAATACTGGCGCGCTACACCTATAGTGCGAGTTTTGTTGTCTCTTCAAGTACTGGACAGTATTGTCAACAGTGGTTCCGTGTTAACTCCAGTGATTCTTAACCCGAAGTCTCGATTTGTGGGGTCGGATAATATCTTGCTTCTCAGTATCACACTTCAATATATCAACTTGATCCATCCATGTGACCCTCGGTTTAATTTTTTCCGCTCACACCTTACACTTCTTATTTGTTTACTCACGTTTCATTACTTCATCATTCATTCTCTCAATATATCCAAATCAGCTACTATCTTCATCTTGCTTAAAACATATATTTTATCCATGTATTCATTTATGATATCGTAATTCCGAGTTATTTAATACATTGACACTTCGCAAGTTTTATTTAGTGCACGCATCTCACGTTTCATTTAAGTCAAGGCAGAAAACCCTGCGCTATTATGTATTGTCATTTGTGCTCCGTTTACCGTGTTCCCTGTCGCATCACTTCATACAAAGTCCCTTTTGACTCGCCCACCATACGTAAACATACTACCCAGATAACATAACTCGTCAACCTACTAGAGTTTCTCTGTTTAATTCATGCATCGCACTCACTTTTTACCACACCGTTTTCTATAACCATAACTTTTGATTTCGCTACATTCATTTTCAAACATTTTACCAAGCATCGCTCTTACGGCTCACTTATCATATCACTTAAATCGACTTTATTTTCAGTAAACATAACCTTTTAATCTGGTAAAGAATGTGTTGATTCCTTGGCCCAGAAAGCATGTTCTACCGATTGTCCCCTATCTGATTTTCCACAGCCAGCAACTGATCTTTTAAATAAAATTACGCATGATATTTGGCACCGATGGACGTTAGATTGAGATATAAATAGTGTATATAAGGACAATAGATATAAATCAATTCAACAGTCTATCCTTTTGAAACCATGGTTTGACACAATAAGAATGAACAAGGTGGAAGTGTCTGTCATGTGTCATTTGAGGATGGGCTGCTGCGTGGTGGCTAGTCACCCTTACATAATAGGAATTGTGGAGAATATTGAATGCGAGTGTGGTCTAGATGAAACTATAGACCATTTAGTTTTCGGTTGTCTTTTGCAAGACAGATTTGATGTACTAAAAGCCATATCTTTGTCATGTCTAATGAATGTTGCGTTTCTTCTTTCTTCGTAAAACTTTCTCATTTATAGATCGATTGTAAAATTTTTAAAGCTTTTATTGCACCTACAATCTGGCTGGTTTATTGCTTGGCAACAATTTCTTCCAACCAAATAAAAAAAAGTAATTAAACAAGTTACATAGTCACAAAAAACATTCAAATGACTATCCATCCCGATTAAATCCATGAACACATACGTGAGTATACGCTCATAAACCCCATAAAGATGGACAATCACCCGAACATTGCTTTTCACATAAAGTTAAATATCATCATTCAAAGGAAAAGAAAGGGATGGTGGACAGGAAAAAAAAAATCAGGAATAAATCACGTTATATCACTGGCAAGAAATTAAGAGTTTTTTCAGTCGCTTCTTAAAGCATGCCAAAGACGGAGCGAGTCTAACATTGGCTTGTAACTGAATCCAGAGTCTCACTGCATGGACAGTAAAGGACGACGTAAAAAAAGAAGATCGGTGAACCGGAAAGGCCAATAAACAAACTCTGTTTGAGCGTAGCGCTAGTCTGTGATAGAAAAGACGCTGAAAATTTTCGGCGAGATAAGAGGGGGCGGCGGGATGTCTATATCGCACGTTCAACCAGTTCAGTGCCTTCTGGCATAAAGCGATATGATCGATTGCATAATGACATTAATTTAGTGGCAGAAATCATCCTAGTTTGGTTGAATTGCCTATAAAGAATCATCAGCATTCAGTAATACAGTACCCAGCGGTAAGTAATACTCATCGGGCTTAAGAAAGAGACTGTCGGCCATAATCGGCTAACTTCGGCTTCGTAGAGCGTCGTCTCTGTCACTCATAAACGTGTTCCATCGCGATTTGTCAGTCAAAAAGTTTAACACTTTCCGGACTGTTAGCGCATCGTGCGACAGAAACGACGCTCGACAAAGCCGAAGTTAGCCGATTATGGCCAACAGTCTCTTTCTTAACCCTTCCCTTACGGTGATAAAAATGAAACGCGCGCTCCGGTGTTGGGTAGTGAGTACGCGATCAAAAATTAGCGATTTTAAATCGGAAAAATAAGAACATTCATAGATAATCCTCTTAATTAATTATAATTGAAGTTAAAAATTATAATAATTGAGATTTATTTGCTGAAAACATTAAAAAACCATCTGGCAACGCTCACGGAACGGGCGTAGATCTAGTCTCGTTACTAGCTCAACAGCTACTGCGGCGCGGCAGGGTTGGTGGCTAACTCGGGCGTGGCTTACACTTGCGAGGTTGAGACAATTGAGCTCCTCGCTATTCAGTGACGTATGCAAAAGTGAGATGCGAATATAGTGTCGCGCTTCCCGCATACTCTTCACCTATCGTCAAGACCCAAACTCGAGGCACTCACAGCGTTTAAATGCGAATTTGTTTCCGATATTCACGAAATACTTACGATGTAGTCGATAAATTCTGATTATTATTAATATTATTTTTTAAATCAATGCGTAAATATATTATGGAGGAATACCTAAAATCTTAACCTTGTATTTATTATATTTATAGAGATATTGATGGTTATTAGAAGCAACGTGTAGAAGATACCCAACACAGGGAAGGAAAGGTTAAGCCAGATGTGTTTTACTTACCGCCGGGTTCTGTACATTCATATTACTCATTCTTACACCTTACATACGTAAAGTGACTCGAAAAAGCCTTAAGTAATAGAAATTTAGTAATGTAAATGAGATGCATCTTATCACAATTGTAAATTTGCAAGTTAATGTTGTTTTAATGCTAATGATTATTAACTATATTAATCATCGTTTTACACGAATAAATAATTCCGTCATTTTCCACTGTCACACACCTGCAGATATTACCATATTTTTATTTAACCAAGTGTTTAAACCGATAAATTATTGAGATCAAATCAATAATACGAGAATTATTCGGTTTTTACATGGTTACTAAAGAGCATACTCGTATATTGAAAATTTACTTTTCAAAAGCGTATTTCTATAAATTGTTAATATACCCGTATTGCTATAAATTTTTTATTGTTTCAATTTTATTTACAAGTTTTTCCAGTTTTTTTTTATTTCGTTTATTTCATATTCTTAGTTCATATAACTTTTCATTTCGTTCTTATTGTGCCCATAAATATATTTTTTTATTGAACTTCTATCATTTATTTTTAATGTGTTATATACAGTACTCACGATTTTGCGGGGTAGCATTAACCGGGGGTAGGAAAAAAACTATTTATTTAATCTTTTCTTCTCTGTGATGTGTAACTAGTACACATTGCTTCTAAAAACTTTTATATCTCTATAATATAATAAATACTGGGTTCAGATTTTGGATATTCCTCCGTAATACATTTACGCATTGAATGAAAAAATAATATTAATAATAATTAGCACTTATCGGTCACATCAGAGATATTTTGTGAAAATCGGGAATAAATTCACCAATACAATCAAACGTATGCCAGAGTGTAACGTAGGTATATTCATTATAAAAAACCGCTATGGGTGAAGAAGCGACGCTATTCACGTCTCACTCTTACTCTCCTTCGATATATGGGAACGCAAGAAATATAATCTCAGTTCGCTAGCTTCTCTCGTTCAGTAGCTCGCGGGCATTCGTTTGAGATGGTCTCTTCACTCGTTTTGTGAACGTCGACCGATATTCTTTTTATGTTTTCTGCAATTAAAGTTCAATTATTACCATTTTTGACTTCAAATTTAATTAATTTAAGCGATTGGCTATGAATATTATTATTTTTCCGATTTTAAATCGCTCATTTTTACAGCTGTATTGATGTGTATTGAATACACAGCACCGAAACGTGCGGATTTTTTTAGCACAGGAAGGTTAAGGTTAAATAGATCAAAATATTATTTAAAATGTCAATTTCACGCCACCAATACTTTAAATAACATTTCTAAGGACGTTTTCTTCTTTGTTCAATAAATTGTTTATTCTTAATCGAATAAATATGGCAAGGTTTTGTTAATTCTTTCTTTTAAAAACAGAATAGTTATGACCGAAGTCATACGTATCCTTATACCCCCGAATGAAAGGTGAAAAAAAAATCTGTGTTATTTAAGGGCACACCACGGGGATCGAACTGATGATAAAAGTGATGAGAATGCAACTAATTAAAATAATATTATATCATACGTTTTTCCAATTCCTCCCTTAAACACAACACGAGAAAGAACTTAATGACGACTGCTTGGTGGTATATGTGGAAGAATATTATCAAACAAGGAAGTTGGATCGATAAATTGCTCAAGTTGTGACCCAGAAATGGATATAAATATGTTACCAGACCAAATACTCCATAATCAAATACTCCATAATCAAATAGAATTACATTTTTTTGTGTTGTTTATAGTTAAGGCATTAACGTTGTGGAGGTTTAAAGACATTGTCATTTATTTTTATCAAACACTGTTTATTCCACTTTTTTTGTGACGGTATAACCCTACCGGTCTCAAGGCTTTCACCTCATCTTCAGGGGAGCACAAACAAGACTAAATGCTGTTCGAACTGGTACCGATATAGACACTTCAACGGTTGGAGGCTGGGGGGTGAGGAAGGCTAGGGATAATTTCGGTCAAGAGCGGAGAGATTTTTGGGAAATAACTGTTCAACAGATGTTCGGATCGGTGTACTGACTTTGAAATTTCTAGGGCCCTCTAATCTGTCCAATTAAATTCCGTTACTACTGATATGTAAGAATTTGGCATCATCAATAGAAAAAGTATGGTTTTCACGGTGACAATGATTAGCCATTTCAGAATAAATTAGAGGATTTGTTAAGGCGGATTTGTGTTAAGGAGATTTCGTGAACACAAATCCGCCTTAATAAATCCTATAATTTATTCTGAAATGGCTAATCATTGTCACCGTGAAAACCATACTTTTTCTATCGATGATGCCAAATTCTTACATATCAGTAGTAACGGAAATTAATTGGACAGATTACAGGCCCTAGAAATTTCAAAGTCAGTACACCGATCCGAACATCTGTTGAACAGTTATTTCCCAAAAATCTCTCCGCTCTTGACCGAAATTGTCCCATGCCTCCCTCACCCCTCAGCCTCCAACCGTTGAAGCGTGTATATCGGTACCAGTTCGAACAGCATTTAGTCTTGTTTGCGCTCCCCTGAAGGTGAGGTGAAAGCCTTGAAACCGGTAGGGTTATAGCGTCACAAAAAAGTGGAATAAACAGTGTTTGATAAAAATAAATTACAAAGAATTACATTTAATTTACCTAATTTATATACTCGCTGAATTGCAACGGATTGATCTAAAAACATGTCCAATTAAAAATCGATTCGCGCTAAATATAAAAAGGAAGAAACTCAAGATTTGATGTATTGTCTTATATAATTCGATCGTGTGGTGTACAGTGGTATAACTATAACAATGCGGGGCATTGAGAACCATGTAAGTTAGGGGGCTAAAAGGTAAGCACGCTATAAAACATTTGGTGTATGTTAGATACTTTTGCGAGTTATATAGCAAGAATATCTATCGGCGTTAGATCTATTTAGTATAGAAGCTAAGGACGCTAATAACACAGAGATCTCAAAATTGATCTACCTATATAAATAACCATTATAGAGAATTCGAAGAACACCATTCAAGAGAAAAAATATTTGTTTTCTACAAAATTTAAATTCAACTATCCATTTTTAAGCTTGTTTTATTTTTAGACGGTCACTATTGTTTTTTTATCATAAAGATAATAATATTACAGGAAACAAGATATCAATTTTGTTCTAAATATTGAATGGGCAAAACCATGTAATATTTTTGTCTTATGTATAATACAAATATAGAGGCCTTTTTAATTTTGTATTGAGGCCCAATTTTTTTTAGTTACGCCACTGAGTGCATTTTTTTATTGTTAACACGACAATTATACATAATATTAAGTTCATAATAGCATTTTGGTGCCATCTTTGATATATGCGAATGAAACTTGAACGTGGAAAAAGGCCGAGAGGAGCCAAATAAACGCTGTAGAAATGGATGCATTGAGATGAATGCATGACAGAATACGGAATGAAGTGATAAAGGATGAATGTGAATTTAAGGCTGATGTGTTAAGTAAAATTAAGATGAGCGTGCTGAGATGGTTTGGGCATATGAAACGAATAAATGAAGAAAGACTTACAAAACAGATATACGAGTATATATGCAAATGTGAGTAGAAGGGATATGAGAGGAAGACCAAGAAAAGCATGGTTGGATCAAGTGAATGATATCATAAAAGAAGGAAACGTACAAAGTCAAATAAATCTTAGAAGTTGCATGAGTACGTGTATGAATGTAGAAGAGGTTTGTATCGCGATAGGAAAGTCTAACACAGTTATTTAGTCTACCCGACAGGGCAATGGCGTGATGGTATGTGTGTGTTCATGTAAAAATTTAAATAAATCTGTCACATACCTTTTGATGTTATCTACAGAAGTTGACACCGCAATTTTTTGTTTTTTTAATCCCGGTATTTCTGAAAAGAAAATGAAAAAGTAATTAATTAATATGTTTCTTAGTGTTTATTTCATACATTTCTTTATTTTTTTAGGTGCATGGCCCCGCGGTAATGCATTGAACTATCGTAAAAGGTTACCGGTTTGAATTGCGCCGTATACTACTCTCCTTGAATGACATGACATCGGTCATATATATTCTTTCAAAAAAAGAAAAAAAATAAAAACGCGTAAAACATGCCGTAGTGCTCCGATCGGCTCACTTCGGCGTGTCATCGGATCCAGTACAGCGGTGTGGTTGGTGAGTTTGCTAGTGGGCAACGACTCACTTACTCAAAAATAAACTCCAAGGTGCAAAAATAAAATAAAGTCCAAAACTGCTTCACCTTCAAACTAAATTGAAGTTGTAATAACGAAGGGATCCTGGACTGTGAGGACCAGCACAACGGATAAATTGAGGATCTAACGCCTAGATAGAATAAACTTTGTAGGTATAACTAAGTTACTTTTCACAAAGAAACATATGTACCATTATTCCTATTGTCATAATACTATCATCATTGTCAACCAGGGTCGATCCACTGCTGGATGAAGGTCTCCCCAAGTTGACTACAAACAGTTCGGTTTTTTGCTCGTTGATGCCATGTGATGCTGCCATGCTTCCTGATTTCATCTATCCAGCGTACCTTCGGTCTTCTTCTGGGCCTCTTTATGCCTCTTGGGTACCATTGGATTATTTCGGTTGTCCACCGGGAGTCTGAAATTCTGGTTGTGTCCTGCCCATTGCCACTTCATTATTTTGTACACCTTTATAACGTCTATATAAAGGTTTAAAAAATCTTGGTTTTTTATGTAATTGGGTTAAACCTGTATCAAATCTATAAAACAATACTATGTAATAAAACACAAAACCTTGAAGCACTTTTTAGCTGTCCCTGCATTTAGTTAACGACCTGCGGTCAATACTTTCTCTGTTCTTATCTATTATTCGTTCTTACATTCTTTTCCTATATCTGGTTGAGTCCAAATTCCTCGCAACATCCTGTTGCGGTGTAATACTTTGGACAGTTGCGGCGTGGTGTCTGCAAGAGAGATTAGTCTTGCGGGTGGTCAAACGTAGCAGTCATCCACTCCTCAAGACCTCAACCGGTATACACCTCTCCGCTCCTCTCATACAACGAACGGCCCATTCACCAAAACAACTCTTCAAGAACTCTCAATGGAGATAGGAAACCTACCCGGTTAGCGTATTATAAATATTTATTTATTATTTATTTAACACTTTTACTGCAAGTACAATCTGGCGGGCTTATTGCCAGGCGGAAATTTCTTCCAACCAACCAGACAAAAGTAAATGAAGCAAGTTACGTGGTCGCATAAATCATTCAAATGACTATCCATCCCCATACACATTCTTCTTTATATACGGGAGTAAAACTTGGACGTAGAAGAGGTGAAATGTGTGAGGAAACCCGAGTGGAATTAAGAATTCCAAGTTGAGTTGAGCGAATCTAAGAGAGATTCCTGCTATATCTTTATTGCTAAGACTATGAATTTTACCCATGGCTATATCCAACATGTGTTTTAAGGCTTGGATATTACTCCCATTGAGTTAGGATATAAAGGGTCTTTCAAGTTGAGTGTTTTTTTACTACACGCCATTCAATATCCCTCTTTACTCTTCCATAATTTGTTTTTCTCTTATCGTATATATTTAAATGAGATACACCTGTATCAAAGATAACACATTAAAAATGTGCGTATATTTTATGAATCAAATAAAATTTCACGACCTAGGGCACGTCTCCACTTCTCTCAAACATTGTATCTAAGAGTGCGTACCACAACACAGCACAGCGGGCGGATCTATAGATCTATGGATCCACGGATCCATGATTTCACGACCATGAGAACAGGTGTGTCACTTTTGGTGCCAGATGGAGAGTAGATCTAATGGCCCGTGGCGAATATAAGCTGCAACACCGTTACCTGTGGCCATTTTCAATTACTCACTTTGACCTACTGCGAAATGAAAGGGAAGATTGCTTCGCAAATTATATGTAAACAAATAATGTCTGCAAAAAAAAAGATATGGTAATTTATTTAAAAGTCGTACATATATTTGATTTTCATATGTGGTTTGCAGATGCATCATTATTTGGATATTTTGTAGAACGTAGCCGAGATACAGTAATATTTTCAGTCCCAGTAACCGAACTTTTGGGTTAAATACCA
Source organism: Odontocerum albicorne (assembly GCA_949825065.1). Lineage (NCBI taxonomy): Eukaryota > Metazoa > Arthropoda > Insecta > Trichoptera > Odontoceridae > Odontocerum > Odontocerum albicorne. The sequence goes on from OX463858.1 coordinate 32,127,600, forward strand.
CTGGACTAAGTAAGAAACTTACAATTTGCCATCGAATATGTTTGAAATACATTTAAGAACACTTGTTGATATATAGAGTATGCGAATCATGTTATCATACGAACTGTTTTACCAGACTGGGACTTTTCAAATTATGGTAACTGAATTAATATTGGGAAACCAAAAAGTATGGTTAAAGAAGTACGTGTAGTAAAAAGTGAGTATGTATGGGGGAATTTAGAAAAACTGGAAAGGGTTGATGAGTTCTGTTATCAAAGACAGTTTGTTTACGTGTGATGGGCGAGTTGAAGAGGACATTGAAAGAAAGATAGCGACAGGGAACAAGGTAAAATGAGCAATTAATGATATAAACAACAACCGCATAATATCAACAACAGTCAGAAAAATCGTTTTGTAAATGGCGTGCCGAATTCAATAAAGGTAAAGGTAGGAAAACCATTTAGACAGTCGATCGGAGCGTGGTTGTTATTGCGACAGGATTTTGAGTACTTGGGCTTTCAGGATGAATGACACGTGGAAAAGATTTGTGTGGGCTCGTGAGTGTGGGTTTCTTCTTGTTGTTTTAAATTTTGTTGTTTTTGTGTTTCTGTATGTTTTTTTATTTTTATTCTTATGATTGTGTGCGGTATATTGTGGGATGAATATTTTTGGTATTTCTGGAGTGATGATGTGTGAGGAGTTTAATTTCGTATGATGTTTTCAGTTGTAATTGAGTGTCACTGTTTATTAGGTTGATGAGAACGTGCAACGGGGTTTTGTTTTTGTGTAATCAAAAATCGGAAAGAAGTATTGATTTATTTTTTTATTATAAATATCCTCAATGAGATACAGGCAAAAGCCTAGTTTACTGGGGATACGACAAATGAAAGGCAACAAACCCAGATCCATTAAAATTGTATGTCCAAATTAAATTACCTGTTGTTTTTCACAAATTATGTATATTTCTTGTCATGCGTAATAATAAATAAATAAATAAAAAGAAGATTAATAGGCGTGGAACAGACGAAGGATGTGTGTCAAGATAGGAAAGTCTATCACTCTGTTCTCTCTACCTATTGCGACAGTGAAACGCAGTAATGATGTATGTCGCAAAAAAACTTCACAAGTGTCAACCCTGACTTCTTACAAACAAACATATTATGAACGATGTTCCAGTTTCGGTGTGACCGCGATTTCCACTGTGCCGGTGTTTTCTTGCTGCAGCCACGCCGTGTCACTGCACTGCACCAGCAGTACAGAAGCCGTAGAAACAGTGGAAGTAGTAGCGGCCGTGCCCTGTCACCTCCGCTGCCTGCGACTACTTCCACCTGCCCTGGTGGGATCCGCTTTCTGGGGCGTGGGATACTGGGACACCTTACTCTGAGCTCAGACCAGACACACTACGAGTATTATCACAGGTCGCTTCTTCAGCTACAGGGACGGCTTCATGCAAATACATTTTTTTTTCGCTGCACCTAATTATTTTTTATTAGGAATCACATTGTGTTGTATTACACTTTCTTTATATACAGTACAAACTTGGCCATGTGGCAATATCTTCTAACCAACCAGAAAAATGTTTAAGAGACCTTAACTAAAATCCTTTTTTAAAAAAAGGTTCCAAAGCAGAATCGAACACGCAAGCTCCGGGTTGGGGGACAAGCGTTTTACCAACTAAGCCATGGAGTTCGTCAATCTATTTCAAAATATTTAAAATTTTCTAACTTTCTGATCACATATATTTAAAAAAAACTGATTTTCTGACGATCAATGTTTCCTACGATCAATGTTTCTGACGATCAATGTTTCCGACGATCAATGTTTCTGACGATCAATGTTTCTGATGATCAATGTTTCCGACGGTCAATGTTTCCGACGATCCATGTTTCCGACGATCAATGTTTCCGACGATCAATATTTCCGACGATCGATGTTTCCGACGATCAATGTTTTCGATGATCAATGTTTCCGACGATCAATGTTTCCGACGATCAATGTTTCCGACGATCAATGTTTCTGACGATCAATGTTTCAAATTCTGACGATCAAACAAAACCTTATCGAAATACACTTTGCGTTCATTCGGTTTATTGCTTTACAGCAATAACATACACCTGAATATTTCTTCCAACTAACAAGTATGCATGTCTGTTATTTGGATATTACAGAGGAACAATTTGACAAAATACAATTCAGTTCGATCCCACCGCCACCTACGCTGTTATGGGGGACAAAATAATTCCCAATCCAGCGCGATGTACACTGGAAAATCGAAATCTTCTTTATTCATTTATAAGTGCAACGTCAGATTGTGACTAAAAAGGAACTGCACAAAGGGACTCCTTTTTCGGTAGCGACACACCTAAGTGTGAAAATAATATAAAAAAAAACAGATGCGTGAGACTCTCGCGCGGTAGAAGTGAAACTTCTTAGCTTCTAGGAAAAGTTGATTTTATGCGTTGCTTTTTTTTTTTTTTTAACGTGGCGAGTTTATTGCCATGTGGCAATCTCTTCCAATCAACCAGAAAGATGATTTTATAGGTCCTAAGTGTTAACCAGACTAGAATCCTATTTTAAAAAATCTGGGTTCCAGCGGGGATCGAACCCGCAGCCTCTGGATCGGCAGACAAGTGCCTTACCACCAGGCCACGGATTTGTTATTATACTATTATTGTTATCCATTTGTTAACGATTTTTTTAGGATTAGGAAATGGTTATGTGGAATTTAATTCAAGAAAATCTCTCTTAATTAAATAAAAAATGGTTATGTGGAATTTCATTCAAGAAAATCTCTCTTAATTAATTAAAAATATTTTTTTATAATAAATAATAATAATTTTAATAATATTATAATACACTTCATAATATTAAATTTATATTTTTTAATATTAAATATATTAATACTTTTATGTTTATATAATTATTAAATTAATTATTTTATAATTTAATAATAATAAAATAATAATACAATACACCGTTTCACTTTTCGTGACGTTCAAGCCAATTTGCCCTACCGCGCCTATAGAAGTTTCACTTTTAAAAAAACGACATATATAAGGTTCGATATTGCGGGAGAAGTATATGTTAATATCAACTACATCTTCAAAATGATTGTCTAACATTAACCTTTTAACTTAAGAAAGTACGATCGTATAGAAAGTCTAGTTGGTTTGAAGAGAATTTTACCTGACAATAAACTAGCCAAATTGTTATACAATGAAGGGTTAAATAAATAAATAATGATGATAAAAATACTTCTATTGAAAATTAGACATAAACCCTTTGGAATCCTATACCTCTGGGGTGGAAGATAGGCGTATTTCTAACTTAACGATGGAGATCGTCGATATTGTAAGATGACTCCTGTCATTCGCGTCAAATTCGAAAAATGTATCTAAAGTACTATAGTAATTGAAGAAAGTTTGTGTTTTTCAACTCTTGATAGAATTTTGATCTTTTTCTTTGCATTAAACGAAGCCGGCTCTGTCAGTTTAGGGTATACATCAACTGCAATGCACAGTCGAATCGTTGAATCTATGTAGAAGAAAGAGCCGGCATGCATGGAAATACAAGAGTCATCACGTGCCGCATTGTCTGTCGTCTGCTGTCAGAATATATTGTAATACTTCTCAATGGGTCTTACAACCTTCCGAGATGTTAGAAACCTCTTGCAGTTCGTATGCCTATTTCAGAACAAGACTTTATAACAAAAGAAAATATTTGTCATATAATAGAAGAAATTTGCGTATTAATACTACAAGTGGTTGTTTCAATGATAATTCGACAGAAATTCGACAAGGTAATTCAACAATTACTTAGAGGAGCAAAGTACAAATGCACCTGATCATCCAAGGCAAAATATCGGGTCGAAGAGATGTTGGTGTAAGGCAAATATCTTGGCTCCGCAATATACGTGATTGGACTGGTATAAGGAGCGTTGGGGATCTTTTTCGAGCTGCCGGGGACAAAGATGCTTACTCTCAGGTAATATTCAACGTTAAGGGGACCTGACATGACACTGGGATGAAGAAGAATTCGAATGAAAATACGATCTCTCTGACTCAGTGGGAAAAGCGCCACTTCCATATAAAAAAAATTAAGGTTCAGATCCCTAAAGCGACCTTACAAAAGTGTTCACTCTGACTTCACTAGGCTATAATCGTCGTCGTTGTCGTTGTTGGGCCTCGTAGTCGAGGATCCCCTCGCCATTCCAACGTCAATACAGTTGTTGGAAAAGCAAAGGTGTGCCGTGGAGTTTTCGTTTCTTTCTTATTTTCTCGTTCTCATCTTTAAGTGAGTGACCTGATGCACATCAGTAAACTCACTGATCCCACCGGTGAACTGGATCCGATGGTTCACCTGAAGTGAGATGATCAGAGTACACTGGCGTGTTTTTCCCCCCTGTTTTTTAAGAATGGATATAATCGAAGTCATACCCTCAAATACTAGGCGTGCCATTCGAAAGAAGTAGCACAGGGCGGGTTTCTAACCGGCGACCTTCCACACGGAAGACGAGTGGGTGACAATTTATAAAGCGCCATTTAGAGAGCAAATTTTGTTATCAAACCTACATTTATTGAGAAATTAAAAATATTACAAAATAAATACTAGGAAGATAGTGGCCACGACTATTAGATAAGTACTTTCCCGCGTCTGCATACGTCCAGAGATACAATATTTCATAAGAAAATTGCAGAAAACCTACAAAGGGAAGACGAACTACGTAGAAACCTTTGTAGATTTCCGGATATGTGATTTTCGACTTAAGGTGTAATGTCAATTATGTGTGTAGTATTCGTATAGAACTGTGGCGGTCGTCGCGGAATATTGTCGCATACATACGGTCAATGACCGATGAAACGACCTTCGGATTCCTCGATAAGTTATAGTAAACAATCCGAAGGTCACATGCCGGCCATTGACGCCGGCCGAGCGACCGCACCACACGCCAGAGAGAGAGAACGCACCACGGCTATCTCACCAGTTCCGTATTTAGATGAATACCTACATACGGCAATAACCGTTTCTGCATTCACAGAAGCGAGACGTAAGCATATCGCGAGCGCACTCTCGCACACATTCCAAAAAGATATAAATACCTACGTTACTATAAAAATAAACATACTCTCTTTCCGCATTGCGATCTAACGTGTTTTATTATTTATCAACAAATCATCCTCATCATATCTTCCAATAAGAACCATTCTGCTAAAGAACCCACACGAAATGAAAGAAAAACAATATTAAAAACTTGATGTAGGAATTGAGTAGCGATAGTGAAAAGAAAAAATACAGAATAATCCAGATTTTTTAAAAATATTTACAATATGTCAACTTTGTAATTAGGGAAGAATATCACTTTTCAAAGGTCTTGCCTAGTGTTTTTTTTTTGGAATTATTGTCGTGCTGAATTACCTTAAATGATTGCCAACGTTTCGAAGGCACTACAGCCTTCATCTTTCGGGCGATATAAAAAAAAAAAAACACCAGTAAATAAATTCGAAATTGCCATGTAGAAGACTTATTGCCGCGAATGTGTTTATGTGAGAAAGAGTGACTGCGCGGGCGAAACATGTGTTCACGTTGCGGTCGCAAGTGCGGGGGGGAGGGGTGATAAGTAAATGCTTTTTTACGCGTAAAAAATATATTCGGTAATATTTTATTGACATCGCTTTGAGTATTAAGACTACACCGCCTTCGAAAAGTCGGCCAACATTTAAGCAAACTCAACATGTCAACAACTCCGAAAAAAATCAACTTTTAGAAGAGTACTGTTGTGAAACATCAACAAGATGACGAACAGTCTAAAAAGTTGACCAACGTTTACAATATCACCTTGAAGAAGCAAAAATTAATAACGCATTAAAATATCAAATATTAATTAATAATTTTTCCTCGAACCTTACAATAAATATTTTATGACTCTGTAAAACGAAGCTATAAATGTTAACAAAAAGCGAAGGTCATTAAATAACAGCCAAGAAATCAATAAATAATTGATAAACTTGCAATGTACACACTTCGTGATGTTGGACTTCTGCAGAACCAAACTTGTTAAAATATGAAAAAAATGGATCGATAGTTGTCCATTTCAAAGAACCTACATTACCTCTATTAAGAATTCTTGTTCATTCTATAATATGTACACTTTTTATTTATTTAAGTCAAGAAATGTTCTAAATACATAATTTGTGAAAAAAACAACAGGCAGTTTAATGTGGACACATTTTAATGGATCTGGGTTTCTTGCCTTTATATGTATTGACCCCAGTAAACTAGACTTTGACTGTATATTACTGAGGGCATACAAATATAATATTAAAGGTCTTTCAAGTTGAGCGGTTTTTTTAATTCTTGGATAAAACACAGATGGCGTCGCGGACTTGCCTGGGTCTTGTGACATTTGAGAAGTGTAATGTATGACATTTATATACAATACAACAACGCATTCAAATTGTTGAATTATTTTATGTATTGTAATCTCCGGAAACGGTAATGTTAATTGGCCACCAAGATCGTGTGATCTGACACCGTTAGACTATTTACTCTGGGGTTACGTGAAAAGCTTGATCTATAAGAATGACCCCCAATCAATTCCTGAGCTGAAGGACGAAATTATTCGCGTTATTGGTGAGTTAGAACCGCAATTATGCCTAAATGTCATCGAAAATTTTGACAAAAGGGTGGCCATCTGTGGAGCTGCAAAAGGTAGACATTTGGCAGATTTTGTTTTTGTGTTTAAATGTCGTACATTATACTTCAATGACCAATAAAAAGTTTTATGAAATCAAAGCAAATTGTGTGTTTTATTAAAAAATTAAAAATATTAGAATTAAATAAACCGCTTAATTTGAAAGACCCTTTGTATTAAAAAATAATAATAATGTAGGAACTACGGTCGTCCCTGAATATTGTCAACACGCACGGTCAACGACCGACGTAACGACCTTCGGATATGTCCAAAGGTCGCATACCAGAACATTGATATTGTTTACCTGAAAATACTATTTACGATACATTCCATAGTAGAAAGAGAACGCATCACGCTGTCTCGGCGTTTTCGCCAACAAATTATCTACCCACAATATTATTCGCGACGTCTGCAATATTTCGATCGACCACCTCGGCACGCACAGAGGGAGATAAAAATATATTGCGGGCGCACTCACGCGCCCCGTTCTGAATATGTATAAATAAATACCTACATACCGATAAATAAAGAATCATTAATCATTTGACCATTCGTCACTGTTTACTATTCATTGATTATTCACTCTCACTTTCCGCATTGCTAATCGACGTATTTTATTTTAAATACCAAACAATCAAAATCATCATCACGTCCCACCGAACCATTCCGCTAAAATAATAAATATATTTAGGTTTAGTGATAACAACATAGTAAGTTATGTGCTCGTTCATACACGTATATCCTGAAATCGAATATGTATATTTCAATATAATGGGTGAAGAAAATAAATTTAAGCTATCAAAAGATCTGGGCGCATCTAATAACATTCCCCCAGTCGAGATACCCCCCTACCAATAGAGGGCGAGTCTGGCCACAACGATATAAGGAATGTTTCAGCCCACACTCTGCGTATTGTGTTGTGTTACACTTTTGCTGTAAACAGTACCACCTGGCAGATTTATTGCAATATGGAAATATCTCCAAATTAACCAGAAGGACTTCCGTAACAATCCCACAATCAACCTCACTGACCTAGTTGATCAGATGTTTGTCTCCGAATCTGGGGGTTGCAGGTTCTATTCCAGGTGGAATACAGTTTTTTATTAATATTTCCGTCTGATTTTCACTTTTTACCATCTTCCTGATTAGTTGGAAGCTCACTATGTTGTACTGTGTATAAAAAATGCTAATGCAATACGATTCAGCAGAACGTTATAAAGACGGTATTTAGCGAAAACCAGACTGGAAAACTTTAAAAAATCTGGGTACAAAAGGGAATCAACCCCGTAACCCCCGAGTTTGAAGACAAGTAGGTGTTTTACGAATTAGAACACGGAGGTCGTATTCCTCATCGTTATTTTTCAAATGTGTTACGTTAATGATATCAGTAAGAAAAGTGTTACGTTAATGCTATCAGTAAGAAAATGTTTATTTGGAATTATTTTAGATTATATTCAAAGCTATCCATAAGTGAAAACGCCGTAACCCGGTATAATATTTGCGTCTATAACTTTTTGTGATGCTTTTTGAATTGATTTATGTCTGCCTGACCCTGTTTCTGTTGCAGATATAGCGAAACAATACGATAATGGCGTTTATTTTCTTTTTTTTTCTCCCATCCCAATGCTGTAAAGAGCGCAGTAAAAATATTTAAGACACCATTACTACTAATTTAACTGAACTATTGTTGAGCATGATTTGCAAAAATACAATTTACCACCTGTTTACTACATTGGAAGTTGTGTACTTACTTTAGATAGAAACTGTGAAGTACAGTGCGATACTAAAATTAGATAGAAACTGTGAAGTACAGTGCGATACTAAAATTAGATAGAAACTGTCACGTACAGTGCGATACTAAAATTAGATAGAAACTGTGAAGTACAGTGCGTTACTAAAATTAGATAGAAACTGTGAAGTACAGTGCGATACTAAAATTAGATAGAAACTGTCACGTACAGTGCGATACTAAAATTAGAGAGAAACTGTGAAGTATAGTGCGTTACTAAAATTAGATAGAAACTGTGAAGTACAGTGCGTTACTAAAATTAGATAGAAACTGTCACGTACAGTGCGATACTAAAATTAGATAGAAACTGTGAAGTATAGTGCGTTACTAAAATTAGATAGAAACTGTGAAGTACAGTGCGTTACTAAAATTAGATAGAAACTGTCACGTACAGTGCGATACTAAAATTAGATAGAAACTGTGAAGTATAGTGCGTTACTAAAATTAGATAGAAACTGTGAAGTACAGTGCGTTACTAAAATTAGATAGAAATTGTGAAGTACAGTGCGATACTAAAATTAGGACCATACGAATTAATTGGATCCACACAATCTCGGTCATAAAATGAGATACACATGATAGCTATAACATCTAATATTAAAAGGATCATTTATAGACGACCCATGAATGTGCCAAATGAACCAGTTAATACAACAACAACATTATTAACGCTGTTCAATTCCATATGGTTTTCATGGTGTTTAAGGCATCTCGGTGTTGAATGAAAAGTAGCAGCAGGCAATAAATGTGAATGGTGGATTACACAATGTGGTTAATGACCTGAGTGTTCAAAAGAAGTAAAGCTGGATATTCATAATGGAATTAGGGTTGTAACATTAGGATATAAAAAAGTCATAATCGTAAGATAATTATTGTAGAAACGAGAATGATGCGTACAATTTATGGGAAAACAATACAAACATAATAAAGACTTTAAGAGAGAATACTAATTAGAAAAATGTGCAGTGATTAAATGAAATAAAGAAAGAAATGAGTGTTTAGATGACCTAGAATAACGTGACACATCCAAATGAAACACATTCTGAAAGAGGTAAGGGTGAAAAACGTTTATAACAGGAGAGGATGTACGAAGAGGACGGACGTATCAGAAACAAAAAATGTGTGCCAGGACAAAACAAAGTGGAGGGCTCTGCCTATTTCAATAGGTACATGACACGATACTGATAATTACTCCTGAAACCTCCATCTCCAATAAACTTGGCACCCAAACTCTTAAATTAATTAAACATATTGATAGGGATGCGATTGATGCACAGGAGAGTAACATTACTTATAGAATAACATCCGAGGTGTTTTCGTGACGGTCATGAGTCAAAATAAAGCATTACAATGTATATTATAGCATCACTGAATGCTTATACAACTGTGTTGCATATTGATAATATTAGACCAACAAAAATATTTATGCAAATATCTTCAAGTCAGACCAACACACAAATAACTAGGACATTGCACATTTCAGAAAAAAGTGAACTTTGAATTTGAACATGTCCATTATTTTTCGCAAGTAATCAATAAATATAAAAAAGTTGAATACGTCTTGAAAGTAATGGCTGTTAGACATGATCCAAACATCGCATGCAATTTCCAAATAGTGTACAAAGCTCACGTTAAAAATTATTTATTTTTTCCATTTATGATCTCTGCCAACCATAAAATAATTTACTGTGTTTTTATCCATTCAACTAATAATACTTAAGTTTCAATAAATTATGAACCTAATTTCTCGTGATCGTGACCCAGATACTCGTAGATAAGTTAGACGCCAAATTGAAATGGCACGTGCAGGATTTTTCAAGATGAGAATAACTTTCTGCAATGATAACTTGAACCATTAACTTCGACAAGGCTTAAGTCTTATAAGAGTATACTTGCATGGTATATTTTACTCTGTGGTGTTGAAACATGCACCAAAAAGACCAGAAAACATGGATCACGAAGACCAGAATTCTAAATAAGTTAAAGATTCATGGAAGAATGTTCAAAATTTCTTGGTTTCATCACATCTCAAACAGCCAAAATGCCGAAAGATAACATATCTGGATCACGCATTGAGAGGAGAAAAGTACCACTTCCTAAAATTAATATTGATGGAAAATATTAAGTGTTGACGCGGAATCGGTAGAATACGCCTGTCATGGTTACGCGACATAAATATTTTGCTTAAAGGTAAAATGCCTATTGGGCTCCCACATCCCAATAGTAGGCCGAATTCAATAAATGCAAAAGGGGCAAAACATTCGGGCTGTGGATCGGAACGTGGATGATATTGCGACAGGAGTTTGGGTGCTTGGGCATGCAGAGGGATAACTTGTAGTAAAAGTTTGTGTGAAGTCTTCAGTGTGATGTGTTTTTGCTGATTATTTGCGGACATTGTGGGATGGACTTTTAGGTATATCGGGAATGATCGAGTATGTGGGGTTTGATTCGCATAATACATATATATTTTGGTCTCACTGTTTATCAAATTGATAAGTATATTGTTTATAGTAAACGTTGTGGAGGTTTAAAAACATTGTAATTTATTTTATCAAACACTGTTCATTCCACTTTTTTGTAACGGTATAACCCTACCGGTTTCAAGGTTTTCCCCTCATCTTCAGGAGAGTTCAGTTTGAACAGAATTTAGTCTTGTTTGAGCTCCATATAGTTGATTATACAATATCGAGATTGCAACTCGATATTGTATAATCAACTATCGGTAGCAAAAAAAACATCTACTTATTTTTTTATGTTGTAAGTCATCAGAGGGTCGCCGGCTTTGAGCTGGACCGCAAAGAGTGGGCAACACTGAACCATGTTAGAACAGACTGCAGCAGAAGTGCAGCCGAGCGCCACAGATGGGGCTACATCGATGACCCAAGTTGTGACTGCGGTGCTGCGGCTCAGACCCTACACCATATTATAAGAGAATGCCCTAAACACAGGTTCCACGGAGCGATGGAGGATATAAACAAACTGACGACCGAAGCCAAAAGATGGCTGAGGGATTTAAATTTGATCTTATAAAGCGCCTGACTATGCCATACGCATATAACATATATCATATATAGAGAGATACTGATAAAATCCTAATTTACTGGGGACACGACAAATAAAAGGTTGCAAACCGATATCCATATAAATTATGCGCCCATTTTAAATGAACTGTTTTTTTTTACATAAATTATGTATTTATACAATTTCTTGTCCTCTTAAAATAAATAAATAAAAATTCGCGAAAGGACATGTATCCAGGCAGTTGCAGGAACTGTTCCGAGACGCCAAAGTACAGGTATTCAGACAGTTGCAGGAACTGTTCCGAGACGCCAAAGTACAGGTGTCCAGACAGTTGCAGGAACTGTCCCGAGACGCCAAAGACTGAAATATTTACTCTAGAGTACGAGGGTTGCTACTTAAGTTTTGAGACACACAAGTAAAAACAAATATTTATCATCGAAAATGAAACGTTCTTCACGAAACTCGTCCTGAGGCGAACTACGACCACGATTGAATTCGGATAACCAGCGAAACACAGTGGCCCGGGATGGTGCTTCATCACCAAAAGTCGAAGCGAATTGATCGGCACACTGTTGTTGAGTTAGTCCACGTCGAAAATCATAAAAAATCATCGCACGAAAATGTTCACGATTTAATTCCATTTTTGGCCGAGATGAATTGTTCAAGTCTCTATAAACACCACAAATAGCACTCGTATGACAAAACTTTCTGAGTACGTATACCATTAAAAACGTCAAACTGGTGTTGCCATATCTCAAAACTTAAGTAACAACCCTCGTTATCACCAACGCCAAGAATACGGGAGATGTACATGAAGAATAAAAGAAAATTAATAACAAATATAGTTAAAAAACAACAGAGTAATTTTTTGAGATATGTAAAAAGTCACCAATGTGTGTTATTCAAGTCATTATGTCACTTACTCACAAGCCAAGCCTCTTCATCAGTACCTGCTATTTCAATAATCATGTAAGTATGATCTTGGAATCTTCCGATGATCTCACATAATCAATTTATCTTCCAACTTGAGACGTGTCCTCTGGTGTCAAGAGAATTGATTGAACAATGTTTATACGACGCATCAGCTTAACGGGTGTCACATCTTGTTAACCTCAAATTTACTGGTTTTATAAGTTTTCTTAAATACTTGGACTGGCTCTCAAAAAATAAACTGAAATTAAATCCGAGTGAAACGCATTTCTCTTGGAGGCTTCACATCGTAGACAACAGCTTCTTGATGGGAATGCGTTACGAGTATAAGTATTTTCCTCAAGATAACATTAAATTTCGTGGCAAAAAGATATTTAGATAGTAAAATTTATTTCGATTTGGTTATACTGTTTTTTTCGACTTCCATAATACTCGTATTAGAGAAGAAAAATATGTACGTTGATGTCTTCCAAGAAAAGAAATTAAACTCATAGATTATTGTTAGTCTTTATATTCTGGACTGCTTTTTTTCTGGGTTACAATCCTAGGATTGGTCTGCACCAAGCACTCGATCCTTCCACTCATCTCTGTCATTCGCCAGTCTCTTCATCTCCTGGTAGCTGCCACAGCGCACATCCCTGATCACCCGGTCCATGTAGCTATATCTAGGGCGGTCTCTATAGTTATTGCCCTCAATCATTCCCTCGACGATGGTAAGGAGCAGGCCTGGGTGCCTGATGTTATGACCTATCCAACTGGATCGTTGTTGGGCAACTCTATTTAGGAGTTGCCTTGTTTATCCAGCTCCGCTCAATACTAACTAATAAACTAACAATAATGAAAAATTAATACATCTTGTGACAAATTAGCAAAAATGTGACAGTTTGTTAAAATCAAATAATATTTGGTGACGTTTGTCAAAAGTCACTACGTTGGTCTGCATTGGCTAGAAATGGCGTATACGATAATTGGATTTTCGATTTTTTATACCTAAAATTAAATGTTCGTAATTAGTATTAATTCATAGTGGATCTTGGCCTATTTAAAGATAGATACAAATCATACAATACATTAGAGAGTCAGAATAATGAAAATTAGGAATTAAAACGTCAGTTTAGAGAAAAACCAATTTTCGATTTATAAAAACGATTCGATTTGTAAAAAAAACGATTTTACCCCATTCCTTTGAGACATTACATTTCAAATGTCACAGGGACCATTCTTTATTTTCTCAAGTATACACGTGTCTCGTGGTTAAATAGTTTGTTTTCTTTTCAGATTGAGTTTTGATAAAGTCCTTCTGTTATTTCTGATTTAAGGTCGTCTTAGATAAAACAATTATTTTAAATTATTAATAAAATTGGCAAAAAGGTTGTCACGGTGAATGAGGTGCTGATGACGAATCCAATTATCGAACCTTATAATCATTATAAATGCTCGGAGTCATTCTGTGTGAAATAAACACTTTTTTGTCTGAATACATTACGAACGATGATTCAACTGTTTTGACCATTTTTAGTGTCTTTCGTACTCATCCAAGATCAAAGGTTCATGACTTGATGAATAGACAACACGAAAAAATCAAATATATTATATAATATAAAGACATGTTTATATAATATATAATAAGAATAATCAGCAGCGAATTACGAATATTAAGGTTCATAGGCAGAAGTGAAAATGGGCTGAAAAATATCTGATGTCCTTGTAGCTTATTAAGATGAAGAACAGCATTCTGTGATGGTTTGGGTATGGAGAACGAATGAATGAAGAAATACTACAATAATACAGTGTAAATATGTGAGTGCAAGGCATGTTGAAGAAATACTATGCAAAAGTATGATCGAATAAAGTGAATGATCTTTTGAAAGAAAAAAAAGGAAAAGTCAGATAAAAGATGTGTACCGAGATAAAAACGAATGGCGTTCTGTCACCTCCTCTTACCACGACAGCAAAACGGCGTGTGTATGTATATTTTATCCAAAAGTTGACAGAGAAGATGACAAATATAAAAAGTCTTGAAGCCTCGAAACAAGAAGGCAAGAATCCATTGCGATATTCCTACTTAAGGTTTTTCAAGGTTGCATTAACTGTCCCGCGATTCTAGATGCACTAAGTTTATATGTAACTAATAAATATAGCCGTGCAAGGAATCATCCTCTGTTCTACATACCAACTTAAAGGATGAATATCATGGCTAAACACTCAGTCACGCGTGGTATAGAGATATTGAACCAACTGAATGACACTGTTGATATATTCTCGGTGCCGCCTAGCAGTATGAGAAGAATCCTGGCTGATATTCTTCCTAACGAATAAGCTAACGCTAGAAGCAGATCCTCTTTGTGTAACAGGAGAAATCCGTGCAAAGTGGATAAAAAAAAAAAAAACAGAGATAATTAATTATCAATGATAAAATAATACTAAAAGTTTAAAATGTGTTATTTAATTTTAAATTCGTTTTATGTGCGGTCGATCTATTATACATTTGTTCCTGAGTCTTCCACATTAGAGGTAAGATGGAATAACGTTGAATAAAGTGAATTGCAAAGATGACTCTATATACGATAGTAAAGGGTTTAATTGTAAATCAAATAAAAATAACTGCCATGTCATTACTTGAAGTCATCTTCTGAACAACAGCATAAACAAGTCAGTATATGTGCAGAATAATAAATGACAAAGTAATATACAATAACAATACAAATTATTATGGGTTTTCATATGAAAACACGATTCTATTGTTATAACAAACAGCTGATTTGTATTTATGAAAGATTTGTAATAATGATGTAGAATAATAATAAATAAATGGACTCTGGTTCCAATCCAAATACAGCTCTGGTTAGGTGCGAATTCCTTCTTAACTAGCTCAACATACTAACTTACGAGTATAAGATATTGTAATTTGTTTTATCAAACGCTGTTTATTTCACTTTTCGTAACGGTATAACCCTACCGGTTTCAAGGCTTTCACCTCATAATCAGAGCGCAAACAAGACTTGGGACCACAAACAAACAAACAACAGTATTTTTTGTGCTTCCCTGATGATGAAGTGAAAACCTTGAAACCGGTAGGGTTATACCGTTACAAAGAGTGGAATAAACAGTGTTTGATAAAACAAATTACAATGTCTTTAAACCTCCACAATGTTAATGCTTTAACTGTAAATAATATATAACTTATAAGAGATGTACAGAAGACAGGCGACTTTTCAAATCTACAGAGAACTTTACCAATTCGGAGATTTGCCTCAATAATATATAACTTATAAGAGATGTACAGAAGACAAGTGACTTTTCAAATCTACAGAGAACTTTACCAATTCGGAGATTTGCCTCAATAATATATAACTTATAAGAGATGTACATAAGACAAGTGACTTTTCAAATCTACAGAGAACTTTACTGTAAATAATATATAACTTATAAGAGATGTACAGAAGACAAGTGACTTTTCAAATCTACAGAGAACTTTACTGTTAATAATATATAACTTATAAGAGATGTACAGAAGACAAGTGACTTTTCAAAACTACAGAGAACTTTACCAATTCGGAGATTTGCCTCAAAGAGAATTGAAGACTGTTTCATAAAAGAAAACCCGTTACCTGAAACGTTTTGTCGAAATATTTGGGTTTGCCAACTCTTTTGGTAATCTGAAGAGACCAATCAAGTATCTGTCTGTTGCATTTTAATAGTTGACTTGTTAAAAGGTTTCTGAAATATCAACTGTTTAGTGAATTGTGAAAAATAACGAAATAATCAATAACAACTAATTAAAAATTAACTCCTGATTGAGGTGCAGGGATGAAAAAATAGAGACTGTTTGAACAACATATGTATTGATAAGGTACAACAAAAATTTTGACCACTGGTTACCAGTTAAGATCTGGTCCACAACAGTAAATACTGGAAAGCGAGGAATCGAAAAGCCACACTAGATAATAGGAAAGAGCTAAGAAGAAGAAGAATATGAAGCTATCAGCAGAATAGAGGATGCAAGAAGTAAAAAATATACAACAATGGTAGCAAAGTAAGTCATATGATATTACCTAAAACAATGATAATTATTGGAAAAGAAATAACTTGAATATATTTTTATTTTACATTAGATACAGATTCAATCTAGGAACATTAAATGAAAATATTAAATAGATAAAAGTACTCGTATAATAACAGGAAAAATGATTACTCATACTTCTCTGTGAAGTGGCTTAGTTATGCCTACAAAGTTTATTAAGAAGCTCAATCCTTAATTTATCTACGGATATATATATAGAAACTATCAATATCAGAAAATTCGTTCAATAAGCTTATTCCGTGTGCGAGTTGTAGTGTTCTCAGTATCGTTTATTCCTGAATACGGCATCAAAAACAATCTAAATTCACGATGGCGTAAATAATTGTAAAATATATAAAATAAAGTGGTTACTGACTTTATTTACTAAGATTCCAGTATTACCAATAATGGAGGTTAAGGTTCCAGTATTACCAATAACGGAGATGACGGTTCCAGTACTACCAATAATGGAGATGAAAGTTCCAGTATTATCAATAATGGAGATGAAGGTTCCAGTATTACCAATAATGGAGATGACGGGTCCAGTATTACCAATAATGGAGATGAAGGTTCCAGTATTACCAATAATGGAGATGAAGGTTCCATTATTATCAATAATGGAGGGGAAAAGAGAACTAGAATGGCAAAAAATTAAATGCCAAAGCTGAGTGAGATATGGAAAAGTAGAACTAGCATCATCACGACGAAAACGCGCCTAGATAAGTCTCATCTTCGCAATGTTCATGTATGGCGCGGAGACTTGGACTCTGAGAGGAGGCGAGAGACGTAGATATATGTATTTGAAATATGGTACTGAAGAAAGATTTTACGAATTCCATGGACAACAAAGCAAACTAACGAAGAACTGAAAATCACCGACAGATTATCGACAATATGCCTTCGACGAGTCCTCCGATTGGGCACATTGCTCGTGGTCAAGGAGATAGTTTGGAGAGGTTTGTGGTTCCTGGAGTCGTGGAAGGACGACGCACAAGAAGAACAATACCAATGCGTTGGACTAACCAAGTGAAGGTCGCAACTGGATGAAGAGGAGTCGTCAAAAGCTATCATGGGAGTCGCGATGCTCAGACATGAGTTACACGACAGGACGATGATGATAAAAAAAAAGTTTGTCAATCAAATTTAATCAAGTGCGAAAATCTATATATTAATATATGGGATAAAACTAGGAAGATGATTATGACGAATCCTGAATCACCTTGATACTGCACGCTCTTGAACTCTGTCCCAATGTGCAAGAAACATCTATATACTCTCAGACATTTTAACAACGATACGAAAAAAAAATCACACAAGTCTACCGTTGAAACAGTTTTCAATTTAATATAATCACCAATTGTTTAAATATTCAAAATTACATACATAAATAAAAACGACGCAAGCAACGGCTTTACTAACGGTTTGATAAGAACTACCGATACTGCGACACTGTTTGGGATATCGAGAAGAGTATAATAACTATAGATCAATTCCTCCTACTGCAGTCATCGCTTCTTGGTGGTCAACAGTGAATTCTTATTCTTGCTTATTTAGGACGTATCTTGGTCCACTACAGATAGCGGTAACAGAAGTGGCCGAAACCACTTGCAGATCGTCTGGCAGACAACGGATTTTGATAGCCTCAGGCGATGGCTCAATTATTCTTTGTCGCGATGCGTTTAAAATTGATGATGTTAAATTAATTTAAATGGCACTTAGATAATTTGAATACGATTTATCTTACAGATTATATATGTGTATATAGAAACAGCGGCATAAATATAATAGATATTTTTATACTGATGCAACGCGTTTTTAATCTTTTTTTTTTTTTTTTTTTATTTATTTTTCATATATCTTCGGTTTGTCAAATAAATACTCCGTGTGCGAGTGTCATAAAAATTTATTCAAGAAATTTATGTGACTTGCATCAATACTAAACTTATGAAAAATATCTGGTACAACAATGTATGCTAGATGAATGACTACTTTTGTAAGTATATATTTGAACTGAACAATATCAAAAACTGCTAAGTACTCGTACTTTAGTACCAAATTTGATACATGGAAGTTAAACGTGTACGTAGAAATAGATTTATAAATACTGTAGAAATGCGTGTATTGACAAGAATACATACGGTGAATGACGTGATTAGAGTTGAATGTGAACTTAATACTGATGTGTTGAGTAAAATGAAAAAGAGCATTCTGAGATGGTTTGGGCATGTAGAACGAAAAGATGAAGAATGTCTAACAAAACAAATATTACAAAGATTGCAAATATAATGGAAGACGTGGTAGAAAAAGACGAAAGAAAGTATGGTTCGATTAAGTGAATGGTATTTTGAAACGCCGAAAATTAGAGAAATCGTAGGAGTTGAATGAGAGATATATTTATTTATTTAACACTTTTATTGCAATACAATCTCGCGGGCTTATTGCCAGGCGGCAGTCTCTTCCAACCAACCAGACAAAAGTAAATGAAGCAAGTTACGTGGTCGCATAAATCATTCAAATGACTATCCATCCCCACGAAATCCATAAACATACGAGTATACGTGAGCACCTGTCCACGAACCCCACAAAGACGGACAATCATCCGAACATTATTTTTCATATAAAGTGAGATATCATCAATCAAAAGGAAAGGAAGGGATGGTGGAGAGGAAAGGAAAAAAAAAATCAGGAATGAAACACGTTATTTTACTGACTAGAAATTAAAAGTTTTTTCAGTCGCTTCTTAAAGCACGCCAAGGACGGAGCGAGTCTTATATTGGTTTATAACTGATTCCAGAGTCTCACTGCATGGACAGTAAAGGACGACGTAAAGAAAGAGGAGCGGTGAACTGGAAAGGCCAATAAACAATCTCTGTGTGAGCGTAGCGCTAATCCATGATTGGAAAGACGCTGAAAATTTTCGGCGAGATAAGAGGGTACGGCGGGACAGTTAAGGATATTATACAATAGAGACAGTATGTGAATTTGGCGTCTATTTCTAACATTCAACCAGTTCAATGCCTTCTGGTATGAAGTTATATGATCGTACTTTCGTAGATTGAAAATAAATCTTAGACACACATTTTGAAGACGCTGTAATTTGTCCAGCTGTTCCTCTGTAACATCCAAGTAACATACGTCCGCATAGTCCAGAATTGGAAAGAGCAGAGATTGTACGAGTAAAATTTTGGTTTTAGTTGGTAGGAATCTTTGCAACAGTTTAAGGGAATATATACATGTTGAAAAGGAGAAGGATGTGTTGAGATGGGAATGTCTGGCGCTCTGCCTTTTTCCCTACTCCGAGAGGGAAATGGCATGTTGGTATGAAGTTTTTTCCACACTTTGTCACGAAGAATCGACAGCAATTTAATGTATATATATAAGGTTATGTTTCCAATGGTAGCCATATTTTAACTAATCTCAGAGGGACGTTTCGTAATGATTCACTGAAACCAGTGAAGGCAAGAGTACCTCAGACATAGTTTGTTGCGCTGGTCATTGCTGATATAACCTTAAATGAAACATCAACAACCAGATATCAATTGCATCGAACGGCGATCGAGATATTGGCATATTTATATCAGTTACAAAGGAGCACTCAACCAGTCTATTTACTATTTGTAGAAAACGTTTACTTTTCTTTTAGATAAAAATGTATATCTAGCTAGAAACACTAGAAATGTGAATTCATCGGAGAGTAATCAGAATGTCTTAATTTCATTGTACTTTTCTTTTAGATAAAAATGTATCTCTAGCTAGAAACACTAGAAATATGAATTCATCGGAGAGTAACCAGAATGTCTTAATTTCATTGTACTTTTCTTTTAGATAAAAATGTATCTCTAGCTAGAAACACTAGAAATGTGAATTCATCGGAGAGTAATCAGAATGTCTTAATTTCATTGTACTTTTCTTTTAGATAAAAATGTATCTCTAGCTAGAAACACTAGAAATATGAATTCATCGGAGGGTAACCAGAATGTCTTAATTTCATTGTACTTTTCTTTTAGATAAAAATGTATCTCTAGCTAGAAACACTAGAAATGTGAATTCATCGGAGAGTAACCAGAATGTCTTCATTTCGTTGTACTTTTCTTTTAGATAAAAATGTATCTCTAGCTAGAAACACTAGAAATGTGAATTCATCGGAGAGTTATCAGAATGTCTTAATTTCATTGTACTTTTATTTTAGATAAAAATGTATCTCTAGCTAGAAACACTAGAAATGTGAATTCATCGGAGTGTAACCAGAATGTCTTCATTTCGTTGTACTTTTCTTTTAGATAAAAATGTATCTCTAGCTAGAAACACTAGAAATATGAATTCATCGGAGAGTAATCAGAATGTCTTAATTTCATTGTACTTTTATTTTAGATAAAAATGTATCTCTAGCTAGAAACACTAGAAATGTGAATTCATCGGAGAGTAACCAGAATGTCTTAATTTAATTGTAATTTGTTTTATCAAATACTGTTTAGTCCACTTTATGTTACGGTATAACCCTACCGGTTTCAAGGTTTTCACATCATAATCAGTGATGATGAAGTGAAAATCTTGAAACCGGTAAGGTTATACCGTTACATAAAGTGGAATAAAGAGTTTTTGATAAAAACAAATTACAACGTCTTTAAATCTCCACAATGTGAATGATTTAACTATAAATAATAAATGTCTTAATTTCATCGTATTTTGAATACCAAGGTGCTACGTAGAGCAGTGTAGAAAAAAGTGCTCTTAAATTCTATAAAATTCCAAAAGATTGCCTATCTGGGTCATATATAATGAGAGGGAAAAAATACAACTTCTTAATATCAATATTGATAGTCGACACGGAATCGGTAGAAAGCACCTGTCTCGGTAACGCAAAATTCGCGAATGAGCAAGTATCCAGACAGTCGAGGAGCTGTTTCGTCTCGCCAAAGACAGAGATATTTACTCAAGAGTGGTCTCTAGTGTCAGAAGTACCAGACACGGAATATAAAGAAAATTTATTGCTGATACATGAACTCTGTAGAGCTTAATTTTAAGTCATCAATTGATATTTAAGAAACAAGGATTATGTTCTACCAGAGATTTTTTTTAATCTCCTTTGTGGTAAATTAGAGTGGTCTGTTACTATCAGGATTGCCTATCATGATAAGTTGTCTCCCTTTTGGAGGTCTTCTTGAGGGATGAGTGCCAATCATGCATTACCAGGTAATTAACTCTTGTATTACTTGTATCTATATATTATTATACAGCCTCAACAGTGTCTTTTGAGGTATCTACCCACCTCACAATTTTGTATTGTTTTACACTTACACAGTACGGTACAACCTGACGGGCTTATAGCCATGTGACAATATTTTCCAACCAACCAAAAATATGTTAAAGGGGCCTTAAGTGAAAGTAAGACTGGAATTCGTTTTTAAAAAATCTGGGTTCCAGCAGGAATCGAACCCGCACTGAACAACTCCGGATTGGGAGACAAGCGTCTTACAAACTAGGCCACAATATATTATACTTCACGTTATCAGTAATGTTGTCTATTTCTATACATCGTCTGTGTCCTGCATGCCTTATAAGTGTCCAAGTGAGCACAGTCTAACAATTTTTCTAATAACTTTTTTAACACTTGCCAACCTGTGATGGATAGCGAGTGACCAGGACTTATATTTTATATGATTATTCGAGAAGTTTTAATACATAATATAATTATTTTTATACCTAATGACAAAAAATAACCTAGCAGATTTTGCATAATGTTAATTTAAAATATGCATCTTTCACTGGACGCTTAGCGTCCAGCACCGTGGCTAGCGGATTTTTTTAGCACAGTAAGGCAAGTGTTAAAATCTGACGGAAATCGATAATCTCAAACCTTTGCAGTAATATATATTTTTACTTTTTGGTTAAAAATATATATTATTATTTTTTTATCAAAAAGTTTTCACCTGCCTGGCCGCGCGGTAACGCGCAAGACTTCCGTGTGTAAGGTCATCTGTTCGAAGCACAGGCATTTTTTCACCTAGTATTAAGGGGTATAAGGATATATGTGCCTTCGATCATATCTATTCTTTCAAAAAAAAAGGAAATAAAAACATGCGGGTGTGCTCCGATTATCTCACTTTGGTGTAACATCGAATCCAATACAGCGGTGTGGCCGGTGAATTTGCTGGTGTGCAGCGGTTCACTCACTTTAAAAAAACCTTCACGGCACAGCTTCGATTTCCAATTGTATTTCAATTGTATCCTAGACTAAGAGGCCCAGGAACGAACGAACGATCTCAAATATTTGCAGTAAACTATTGGTTAATAACAATCTGACAAAATAATACATTGTTACTCATTGATAAAAAGGTTTCCGATATCTGCCCGTTTACCTAAAAAGTCATTTGAGGTGACTGCACATCTGCAATTTAATAACTTAACCCAATTCGAGCAGGTTATTTATTGCAACAGCATGACTGCGTTGTTTACACATAATTAGCTGTTTATTTTATTTTTAATGAATTCTTAACGCATATTACATTAAAAGATTTCCCAACTATTTTTATTTAATTATATGACAGATAAATCCCACAACAGTATTTTGGTGACATATTTAATGTGTCGGAGTGAAACGTGAACGTGAGAAAAAATATAGGAGCTATGTTACAACCGGAGCAATCTCCAATACGCACCGGACGGAAACGCAAATTCATATAGGGCTGACAGAGATGTGCAGTAAACCTCTGGAATTAGTTACAAACCAATATAAGACTCGCTCCGTCCTCGACATGCTTTAAGGAGCGACTGAAAAATTCTTAATTTCTAGTCAGTAAAATAACGTGTTTCATTCCTGATTTTTCTCTCCCTTTCCTCTCTACCATCCCTTCCTTTCCTTTTGATTGAAGATATCTCACTTTATATGAAAAATAATGTTCGGGTGATTGTCCGTCTTTGAGGGGTTCGTGGGTATATGCTCACGTACGTGTTTATGGATTTCGTGTGGATGGATAGTTATTTGAATGGTTTATGCGACCACGTAACTTACTTCATTTACTTTTATCTGGTTGGTTAGAAGTGATTGTCGCCTGGCAATAAGCCCGCCAGATTGTTAAATAAATAAATGCTTCATTTCAGTCATGTCTATACACCTCATTATTATTCTACATGTGCAAGGGTGTGGGCTAAAAAACATCTGGTGTCCCCGTGGATGGGCTCGCCTTATATTGGTGGGGTGTATCTCGGCCGAGGGGATGTTATTAGATGAGCCCAGACCTTATGAAAGCTTCTGTCTTTAATGCATTCTCTTCAATTAATGTGTTCTTGAAGTATATTTAAATGTATTATGTATTGTACATACTATGTTGCTATCAATAAGCCTATATTTATTTATTTATTATTTATATTTATTATGCGTACTCTCATAATATAAAGGCTTTTCCAGTTCCTTTTTTATTATGCGTACTGTCCTATTATAACGTCTTTTATAATAGGAGAGTACGCACGTAGGAGAGTACTCCTTTTTTATTATCCGTAATCTCCTATTATTATGCGTACTCTTCTTTTATTATGCGTACTCTCCTATTATTATGCGTACTTTCCTATTATAAAGGTTTTTCCAGTTCCTTTTTTATTATGCGTTATCTCCTATTATTATGCGTTTCTATTATTTTGCATACTCTCCTATTATAAAGGCTTTTCGTGTTCCTTTTTTATTATGCGTACTCCCCTGTTATTATGCGTACTCTCCTATTATAAAGGCTTTTCCAGTTCCTTTTTTATTATGAGTACTCTCCTATTATAAATACTTTTAGAATAGGAGAGTACGCACGTAGGAGAGTACTCCTTTTTTATTATGCGTAATCTCTATAATAGGAGAGTACGCACGTAGGAGAGTACTCCTTTTTTATTATGCGTAATCTCCTATTATTATGCGTACTCTCGTATTATTATGCGTACTTTCCTATTATAAAGGCTTTTCCTGTTCCTCTTTTAGTTTAAAAAATGTATTCACCTTTAATGATAACATTAAATTAACGAATCACTAAAATAATTAAATTTATGTGTAAATATTTTTTTCAAACAAAGAAAACGCTTAAGAAATAACATAAATTTACACCCGGAAATAGCAAAAGATACATAATTTAAAGTGGTTTATTCAGTAATAAATCCTCCACTCGTCTATTCGTAGTGGTGTTGCTCATTCTTACAATAAAACCCGATATCTACAGCTCATCGTAAAATCCCGTATTCAAATTTACGCAATTTCTTAATAAAATACAACGTGTAAAACGTTACCACTATGCGTTATATAAAACCATCATTCTCAATCTTTCTTCTGTCTATCAAGAAAATATTAAAGCACGAATCCATATAAAACAGTAAGACCCCTGTCTTCCAACTCAGAGTTGCGAGTTCGAGTCGCATTGGAGTGTATTTAAAAAATAAGGTTGGTTATTTGGTTTGGTTATTCGACTTGGTTTCCTGGATGCCTCCTTAACATTTTCTTGGTTGACCGAAATAAATTACCATAAGTCAATAAACCCACCGGGTTGTATTATAGCACATCGATCAATAAGTCCCGGGACTAACTACTAAAACAACATTTGTTTGCCAGAGTTCTTCTTTATTCATCAACATAGTCTCCTTCAAGAGTGATACATTCATTCCAATGCTTTCCTAACTTATCTATGCCAGCCGTGTAGAACGATTTATATTTGGTTTAAAAAAAGGCGTTAGTTTCGGCAATCACTTCATCATTGGATCCAAATCTCTCCCTGGAGCATCTTTTTGAGGTCTGCGAACAGCCAATAGTCGCTGATGGCCAAATCTGGAGAATACGGTGGGTGCGGAAGCAATTCGAAGTTCAACTCGTGCAATTTGGCCATCGTTACTATCGACTTGTGACACGGTGCATTAAAATTTGTTTTTTTCCATTGTTTTGAAAATAGCAAAAGTAGCGTCACTAAAACCACTGTAACTCAGTGACACAATGTCGGAATGTCATGAAAGTTTAACACGTAACTTATAAAGGTTGGTACTAACTGAGAATGGATTTGTTGTTATAGGCACCATCTGTTGGTTTGTCCGGGAATTATTGATCGATGTGTTATACAACGGAACTGTAATACAATACAGTTCCCGACACTTCTTTCCGATTTTCGGATTTTCGGAATAATTTGAAATTTAAGCTTTTTTATATTTCTTTTCATTTTCTTCCTATAGCTAATTTTATTTTAAAAGTCCTTCGTACATTACAGGTTCCCCTAATTTGTACAATGAAGAAATATAAGTACAAATGAAGCAAACTAAAGAATCCTATACAAAACAATTCAAAATTAAAACCCGTATTAAAAATTTATATGTTACACTAAAAAATTATGACAAAATATGACATGCTATAAATAACATAAAAATGCAATTTTTACAAATAGTACACTAAATTGAAGAGTTTTTTCTAATATTACACTAAATTTAAGAGTTTTTTCTAATAGTACACTAAATTTAAGGAGTTGTGAAGCGACACCTAAAACCGTCTATATGAGAACACAAATTCTTATGATAATATAAGCTTTCTTAGAGTGACTTTTCAAACAATTATAAAAAATTCTTACGATGATGCACACCACAGATTGTGAAATACTTTTTAGTTTGTTGTTGATTTTGCAACGGATTTATTAACATTTATGTATATCCAAATTATAAATCGTCAAATTCATGCGAAAATAAGTTAATTTTACTTTCGCTTTTAAAAATATCACACATGTGAGAACTCTATTCAGTTATTAGCATAATGATATTTATCTATGGTGCGATCGCCAAGGAAAATATCAATTGTTTATTTAAACTTCTTTTCTGTTATGTGTAAAAGTTTTTGCAATATTTATGAAATGCGTTGATGAATCTAAAAACATTAGAGCAAGTCGAAGAAATTTTGTACCTTGGAAGCATATTCACTTAGGATGGCCGAGTGACGTACGATATTGACACTGTTAATAATTTACTCGAGTGTCGGTCCGATTTTCGGACACCTTACTCCTTCACCGGGTATTGTAAAACGGACTTGAGTTATTTGTTTTGGATATTTGGGTGGTGGTGTACAGAAAAACTTTTTAGAGAGGAAAGGATAGGATTTGGTACATAAATTAAGATTATAAATACATATAGGTTACATATTAATATACTTATATTTGTATTTATGTCACGAGCGTTGATATATAACATAACATATGTATATAGAGAGAAAGGATAGAGATGTATACATAACATAAATATTTTAAATTATAATATATGTATGATATTGAGAGAACAATATATATTTATGGAGTTTATAATAGTATCAACTGTTTATTTTTTATCATTCAACTTTTTTTACATTGTGGGCTGTGGTGTGGACTGTCGGTGTGGGCTGAAAAACATTTGAAGTCTTCGTAGCTGGGCTCGCCCTCCTAAGAATGAGGGTGTATCTCGATTGGGAAGATATTATGAGATGAGCCCAAGCCGTTTGATGGCTTCTCACTCCAATGCATTTTATTTTTTATTACTTTAATATATACGAGTATATGTGTAATTTCAGGATATATATATATATATATATATATATATATATATATATATATATATATATATATATATATATATATATATATATATATATATATATATATATATATATATATATATATATATATATATATATATATATATATATATATATATATATATATATATATATATATATATATATATATATATATATATATATATATATATATATATATATATATATATATATATATATATATATATATATATATATATATATATATATATATATATATATATATATATATATATATATATATATATATATATATATATATATATATATATATATATATATATATATATATATATATATATATATATATATATATATATATATATATATATATATATATATATATATATATATATATATATATATATATATATATATATATATATATATATATATATATATATATATATATATATATATATATATATATATATATATATATATATATATATATATATATATATATATATATATTTATACACTTTGTTGCTATCAATAATTAAAGGTAATTAATTAAATCTATGTTATATTGGAGGAAGAGTGAGTGGAATCATTCGATATTTGTATTTGAATGGAGAGAAAAATGATTATTTTTTTTCTATTTATTTATTTTCAAAGGATAACGGTGGGCAATAAAATTAATGCTGGGCTATACAGTGTGTTTACCTAGTCATCTCGTCCACATCGATAAATATATTTATAAATGCTCTTCGGTTTCTATTACTTCTTAATTTTTTCTTAGTTAAAATTTCGCCAACTATTTCCTGTCACTCTTCTACACAAATAACACTGAAAAACTCTGCTTAACGAAAGCTACAGCAGATTTAACCAGTAAATCGTCATGAAAGTCGCTGCCTCGTTAGACCGCCAAACTAACACATGTCGTCTCAGTAACGCAGCTTCTTTATTCTCTCTAAAGTTTAATGTCTCGCAGATTCCATTAGAGAATCTCTACGGTTTTTCATTCTTGCAACGTGTCCTGCCCATTGCCATTTAGTTTCCACGCCATTAACTCCTTGCCGTCGAAACTCTGGATTTGATCTGTTGTTGCTAAAGCGCAACAACAGTTTGTAAAATATAAGCCAATACACGCACGGACGTCTTCCATTCACAATATGGGTGACCATCATACTCACAAGGGATAATCGTAACAGAGACGCCACCTCGCGTTAAAATCCACTACCAAACTGTTTATCGAATTGAAAGTTATATTTGAAAAAAAAAAACATTTCTACGTTATCTCGTGTTACCTTGGTTTGCGCCAAATGTCAAGGTCTGTGTCAAACGTAGCATGAACTCTGCGACAATTTGCACAAAATTGTCGTCAATTTAACACCGAATTCAATTTTTACTTGTTTTCGGCGGTCTCCGTGGCCTAGTTATCAAAACACTTGTCTTTTACGTTCAAGGAGTTCGGCCGCAGTTCTTTGGGAATTATAGGTGATTGAATAGTGTATTTACAGCGTGACTACTTAATTATGTTACGTATTGGAGAAGTTAAAACAGGAGACCAATACTAACAAGTCAATTCATACTCACAGTCAAGACATCATCATCACGTTATGTTCCTTTTGGGTTAAACAGAGGTATAGTGCGAATAAAATTAAATTCTTCAACTGGCATTGCAGGAGAAAGGCTAGAAGAAGTGCAGGAAAAAGACGCATCTCTTGGTTGAAGAACTTAAAGGGGTGATTTCGTTATCTTGATTTATGATATCTTGGAATTTAAGAATAGGAATGCAGACTGTGAATGTTTCAGATAAGTGTTAATGACAAATACACAAAATTTGTGATTAAATAATGACACCACGTCACCACTGGCCTTGCCTAGTGAAGTAGTTCTATATATTCAGAAAATAGTGGACTTTTTTGCATTGTTATATACTTATAATCTTCACTTCACATTTCCATTTAAATTATCTAAATTGTGAATGTTGTATTGTGGAAATTAATAAAAAGAATAGAAAAAGTCATCTAAAGAATATAGATTATCACAGCGGCTAAAAGCAGTTACTTAGTTATTTGTTGTATTACACTTTCGTTGTATACAGTACAACCTGGCGGGCTTGTTGCAATGTAGCAATATTTTTTAACCAATCAGAAAGGTGTAAAAAAGACCTTAAGTGAAAACCAGACTGGAATCCTTTTTCAAAAAAATCTGGGTTTCTAGCGGGATTTGAACCCGCAACCTGCGGGTTATGATACAGGCGTTTTACCGACTAGGCCACGAAGGAGGTAGTTAGTATGTTTTTTTTTTAATAAACGTTATTTTTATTTTTTATTTAAAGGTTTTTTTTTATAAAAATATGTTTTTTTTTATTATATTTGAAATTGTATGCAGTTAAAATCAGATATTGATATTAGCATCACCCTGTATAGATAGTTGTAGGTACTTAAATGAGGTAATGAGAGGTCTATAGGTATAAAGTATCTCATCCCGTAATGTATAGTGACTTGGGATGGGTTGAACGTCCTCTCTCAGGGGGTAACAAGACCCAAAAAACTGGTCCATTTGATCTAGTAATTAGGCCACAGCATCTCAATATTTTACAATACTCGAAATAAAGAACGTTACACTTAATGATAGAATAAGTAATGAGTACATTATAAAAGAATGCGGTTTAAAAAACGTTGTGGTTAACCTCTTCAGGTCCAGGGTAAAATATATGATACTTTGAATATTCTATCAATTTCGATTAAGTTTAAATTTTTATCGTACAGGACCACATAATATATATTTTTTTAACCTGGCGAGTTTATTGCCATGTGGCAATCTCTTCCAACCAACCAGAAAGATGTTTTTATACTGCCTACGTGTTAACCAGACTGCAATCTTATTTTAAAAAATCTGGGTTACAGCGGGAATCAAGCCCACAGAATCATTCCATCAAGAAAAAACTTTTACTGACGTAATCAATTTGTGCAATGTTCATGCGAGTGTTACAGTATTTTTGGAGGGAAAAATTTCAAGTTGTATCTGTCAAAATGTCAGGATTTCAAAAAGCATATTGTACCAACAAATTATAACATAGATATATGTTAATTTAAAAATTATATTTTCCTATTTGTTCACAGTGTGTAATATACGAGTATGTATAGGGTTTTTCAAATTGAGCGGGTTTTTTAATTCTTGAATAAAACATAGATGGCGTCGCGAACTTGTCTGGGTCTTGTGATATTTGAGAAGTGTAATATATGGCATTTATAAAAATAGAGTCGTATACAATACAACAACGTGTTCAAATTGTTGAATTGTTTTATTTATTGTAATCTCCGGAAACGATGATGTTAATTGGCCACCAAGATCATGTGATCTGACACCGTTGGACTATTTTCTCTCGGGTTATGTGAAAAACCAGGTCTATAATAATGACCCCCGATCAATTCCTAACCTCAAGGACGAAATTATTCGCGTTAATGATGAGTTAGAACCGAAATTATGCCAAAATGTCATCGAAAATTTTGACAAAAGAGTGAACATCTGTGGAACTGCAAAAGGTGGACATTTGGCGGAAATTGTTTTTTTTGAATTGGAGAGATTTTATTTCACACTT
This sequence comes from Odontocerum albicorne, assembly GCA_949825065.1. Classification (NCBI taxonomy): domain Eukaryota; kingdom Metazoa; phylum Arthropoda; class Insecta; order Trichoptera; family Odontoceridae; genus Odontocerum; species Odontocerum albicorne. The sequence goes on from OX463858.1 coordinate 32,158,211, forward strand.
TTGTGTTGATCTTAGATAAATTGGAGATATTGTATTTCACACTTTTGTGTTGATCTTAGATAAATTGGAGATATTGTATTTCACAATTTTGTGTTGATCTTAGATAAATTGGAGAGATTTTATTTCACACTTTTGTGTTGATCTTAGATAAATTGGAGAGATTTTATTTCACACTTTTGTGTTGATCTTAGATAAATTGGAGATATTGTATTTCACACTTTTGTGTTGATCTTAGATAAATTGGAGAGATTTTATTTCTCACTTTTGTGTTGATCTTAGATAAATTGGAGAGATTGTATTTCACACTTTTATGTTGATCTTAGATAAATTGGAGATATTGTACTCGTATTTCACACTTTTGTGTTGATCTTAGATAAATTATTATAAACTTATAATAAAGATTAACATACGCCCCATATTTTGAGAATAACTTAAGTCGTGATAGTGGTGTAGGAGGAGTGGCCAGGATGACTATAACCGAATATTAATCCCACTCGTAATTACTACAAATCCAGCTCGGGAACTCTCTCGTGGAGATAAAAAAAAACAACGTAGCGGACCAAAATGTTATCTAAGACATTCCTATTCAAATGTTTTTTTAGAAGCAGCACTTATACTATTACGATGATGACCTCCGAGGTTGAGTTGGTGAGGAATTGTGGGAAGATTTACACCAAGAACATATATTTGTGATTGTAATGCAAAATTCTTATGCGTAAGTTAAGATTGAGATCCTTATTGCAAAGGAGATCTGGCACTATCATCGAGAGGAAGGGAAGATGCAGACTCAGCAGAGACACATTACACGCATGGCAACTGATCAAATGTTCACCATCCCTAAAGTTAAAACGTCTTTTGCCCAAAGGCAATATGCCTATTTAGCTCCCATGACATACAATGGGGTGCCGAATTCAATGTAGATAAAGGGAAGAAAACAATTAAGGCGGTCGATCGGAGCGTGGTTGTTATAGCGACAGGAGTTTGAGTGATTGGGCTTGCAAAAGGAATGATTTGTGGAAGAGGTTTGTGTGAGTTCTTGAGTGTAGTGCTTTTTGTTGTTTTATGTTTATATTTTTGTATAAGTGCTTTTTATTTGCTTTATGATTGTGTGCGGTATATTGTGGGATAAATGTTTTGGTCTGTCTCGAGTGATGAAGTGTGAGGAGTTTGATTTCGCGTGATGTATACATATGTAATTGAGTGTCACTGTTTGTCAGGTTGATGAGAATGTGCAACGGGGTTTTACGTAATCCAAAATCGGAAAGAAGTACCTATCGATTTATTTTTTCATGCTGTATGTCCTCAGTGAGATACAGGCAAAAGCCTAGCTTATTGGGTACACGAAAAATGAAAGGCAAAAAAACCAGATCCATTAAAATTGTATGTCCAAATTAAATTACCTATTGTTTTTTCGCAAATTATGTATATTTCTTATCATGCGTAAATAAATAAAATATTTTTTTTAAGAAGCTGCTTTTGTCTCTCCAGTCTTACTTAGATCTTTTAAGACTGGTCTCATTTATCATTCATCCACGATCTCATATATTTATATCGTTGGACCTCTTTCAACAATTTCATTATTTGTATCTAGATGTACCCTTGTCAGTTATTTTCTTTTATTAACAATTTTTCAGATATTCGGTAATTAAAATAAATGTTATATAATATTGTAATATATTTTCGTTGTATACAGTACAATGTAACAGGTTTATTGCTATGTGGGAATCTTTTCCAGCCAAACCAGAACGTTTTCTTTTAAAAAATAAGTGAAAATTCAGATTGAAATTCTTTTTAATGAAAATCTGGGTTATATTGGGAATTGAAACCTAAACCTCCTGAGCTTGATGACAGGCGTCTTACCAACCAGACCATGGTCGATATCTAGGTTGTTTAGACTGAACAATTGAAAATAATAAAAGGACAATTTATATAGCGCCGTTTAGAGAGCAGACTCTCCTCAAGGGCGGTCTTACTCGGGATTCGAACCAATTATTAATAGATTATAAATATTTCAAAATAAATATGTATAATTTGAGTATAATTATAGGAAGTTGGTAGTTGTGGCAGTTAGATAAGAAACTTTTACGCATCTACATATGTTTAGAAAAACATATTTGGTAAGAAAAACGCAGAAAACTTATCAAGGGAAAACGAACTACGAAGAAAGCTTTGTAGATCATCTGATATGTGATAGTAGGAAATTCGGATTTAGGTGTAGACTAGTGTATATGTGAAGTGTTCAATTGACATATATCACCATGAATTTTGATAAGATTAAATCCAAGATATAATATTTATTAAAAAACAATTTGGCCAGCAGTAAGAATCAACACCGATGACATTAAATCTGGCACGAGCATCGTGTACATGAAGGAGAGCCACTTCTTGGACCGGTGGCCATATAGCGTCATCTGAAAAGGTGTTTAAACAACTTTAGGTGACAATTTCCATTCTGAGAGTTGCATAATCAAGATGAGGATGAGAGTCGTACTTGTGGGCTGTGCCATCAGAAGATAGCCATCATCATCTTAATTGTTAAAAACACTTACAACAGACATTTAAACGGCAGTCCTAACTCTTGTCTTCTATTTATTATACAGGATGGATGAGGTTTATTATAAATGTTGTTTATAGTTAAGGCATTAACGTTGTGGAGGTTTAAAGACATTGTAATTTATTTTTATCAAACACTGTTTATTCCACTTTTTTGTGATGGTATAACCCTACCGGTTTCAAGGCTTTCACCTCATCTTCAGGGGAGCGCAAACAAGACTAAATGCTGTTCGAACTGGTACCGATATACACACTTCAACGGTTGAGGGCTGAGGAGTGAGGGAGGCATGGGACGATTTTGGCCAAGAGCTGAGATATTTTTGGGATATAACTGTTCACCAGATGTTCAGATCGATGTACTGACTTAGAAATTGTCTTGTTTGTGCTCCCCTGAATATGAGGTGAAAGCCTTGAAACCGGTAGGGTTATACCGTCACAAAAAAGTGGAATAAACAGTGTTTGATAAAAATTAATTACAATTTATTATAAATATTTAAGAACATTACAAAGGAGATCGTAACCGTTTAATCGTTTAAGCTAGGTGGTAAAACGCTGCAGTTACGTTGCAATTCTCTAGTAAGAGATTCAAATGCTTTCCAAGGAATCAACTTTTGCATCACTCAACTTAGCGTTAATAATAAATAAAATTATAAATTCGAATTAAAGCCTAAAAGAAAAAAAGTGTCTTAGTAAATATTCAAAACCAGGTAATCTAAGTGCCAAGCAAGTATGCTCCGACACCGAACCACGGCGCCATAGTTACTAGTCACCTGTATATGTATCATATATGCACTTACTTTATACTGAATATTTTTGAAAATATGTTGCATAAAAACATGACTTCTGCGATTTTTTTATGGACGCTAAATTATATATTAAAATGTATAACACTCTTAAAACTTGTTAATTATTACCACGGGTTATTAATTTATATTGTCATATTATTTGTCAAATAATTCTGTAGAACTTTCATCTGGTGACTCTTGGCCTGTTGGTAAAATGCTTATCTTCCACATGGAGGTTTCGAGCTCATTCCCAATAATGATTTATTATTTATTATTCGGACTGGAATTTAAAGTCGAAACTAGGTTGGCAAAGTTGTATTGTACTACACTCTCGTTGATTGCAGTACAACCTGGCGGGCTTATTGCTATGTGGCAATCTTTTACAACCAACTAGAAAGATGTTAAAGTAGCCTTAAGTGAAAACCAGATTGGAGTCCTTTTTAAAAAAAAACTGGATACCAACGGGGATCGAACACGCAACCTTTGGGCTGACAGACAAGTGTCTTATCAAGTGGGCCACGGAGGTTGTCTTGATATATGGATGTGAAACTTGAACTTGGCAACCTATCCTAACTTAACCCAACCAGAAAGATGTTAAAGTAACCTTAAGTGAAAACCAGATTGGAGTCCTTTTTTAAAAAAATCTGGATACCAACGGGGATCGAACACGCAACCTTTAGTTTGGGAGACAAGTGTCTTGCCAACTAGGCCACTGAGGTTGTCTTGATATATGGATGTGAAACTTGAACTTGGCAGAAGAATAGCAAGAGTAAGATTAATTCTGTGGAGATACGTGTAATAAGGAAAAATTGTGAAGTGTCAATGTTTGAAAGAAGGTGGAATGAATGCATCAGAAATGAATGCATGGATACAGTGGATGTTTAGAGTAATATGAAGAAAGGAGTTTTAAAATGGTTTGGACATGTGGAAAGAATGAATTATGAAAGAATGACTAAGCGAATATAAAAGGTAAAAGTGCAAGGTGTGCGTGGAAGAGATAGAGCGAGGAAAAGGTTTTGAAAGAAGGTTAAGTGAGAAGTATGTATGAATATGAAGCAAGTGAAAGTTGTGTGCTTGGATAGAAAAAAAATGAAGATCTGTTATCTCTGCCTACCCCGAGAGGGAAACGGCGTGATGATATATATGTATAAATAAAAAAACAAATACGCTATGGGTTCAAGCGGGATTCGAATCTGCAGCCTCCGGGCTGGGAGACAGGCGTCTTACCAACTAGACCACGGAGATCATTGGCATCGAGAATTTGTTTCCATCGATCTAAGCCTAGGAGAGCTAGAAACCAATTATCTATTCAGTGTTGATATGGAGGTGTTGTCCTTCCAGCTAAAACTTGGATTGTCGACTCTTGGTCGTCCTTCAGACATTTCCTTAGGAAGCGTTTAGAGAAGAAAGACTTCCATTTGATATGCGTACTGAGTCTGCAATTTTAATTATGTAAATAGCGTTTGCATCGCTCATAGAATGACTATATTAATGCAACGTTTATACTTAACATTCAAGTAAACCTATTTAAAACCAATTTGTTTGATACAGAAGACCATATCAGAAGTTGGTGCATCAAAACATGAAGGTTTGTTGTTAATTATACAAGAATAACAAGTCCTCTCGGTTATATTTATGAATCAAGTAGGACTGTATTTCAAAGTAGTATATGCTCAGCATGACGTGGAAATGGACCATTTTGAATATTAATGGAAAAGTCGACACGGTATCCGAGCTAATTTCTTACAAGATGCCTTTTTGTTTAATGGAAACGTGACACAGGAGTGGATTTGTGGTACATGATAAAAGTATAGTCATCATTAACGTTATCAACCCAGAAGGTAAAGAATACATACGCGTAGTATGTCACCCTAGAAGATGGTTGAGGAGGTTCTTGAACTGGGTTTGGATTGGACTGAACGAAAGAACGAGAGTAAGAGCGATGAGTATTAGTGGGAGTAAAGAAAAAGGTAAATACGACGATGGTGAGATTAGCAATGTTAAAATGAGACCACCTCCGTGTCCTATTGATAAGACGCCACTGTTCCAGCCCGGGGGATGCGGGTTGAATTCCCGATGGTATACAGATTTTTTAAAACAGGACTCCAGTCTAATTTTCACTTAAGGCCACTTTAACATCTTTCTGGTTGGTTGAAAAATATTGCCACAAAGCGATAAGCTCGCCAGGTTGTGCTGTAATCAACGAAAGTGTAGTACAATACAATACAACTTTGCCAACCTAGCTTCAACTTTAAATTCAAGTCCGAATAATAAACAATATCGAATCTATTAATCACTATTGGCAATGAGCTCGAAACCTCCATGTGAAAGATAAGCATTTTACCAATAGGTGAAAGTTCATCAGAATTATTTGACAAATAATATGCCAATACTGGTATAGGTTTTGGGTCTGCTTCAACAAACACCTTTCTGATTGGCTAGAAGAAATTTCCACACAGCAATAAACCCTCCAGACTATACTTTATACAGCGAGAGTAATAATAATAAAATGATAATTTATACAGCGCTGTTTAGAGAGCAGACTATCCTTAAGTTCGCTCTTACTCTAGATTCGAACCCACTATTATTGACAGATTAAAAATATTATAAAATAAATATTTAAAAGTTGTGTGTAAAAATAGGATGGTGGTATAATATAATAAAATGGGGCGAATTAGAAGATATACAAACCATTTACCATTATTCTTCGTAATTCCAGTTAGTTTAATAAGATCGGCTTTCGTAAGAATATACAGTACAATCTAACGGGTTTATTTTCACGAGGTAATATCGTCCAACCACAATGAACAAAACATAGCTCAGATTGTTCTTTGGCCTTCCCAGTTCGCCGCTCTTGTTTTTTTACGTTTTCTTTTACTGTCCATGCAGTGAGACTTTGAAATCGGTTACAAATCAATATAAGATTCGCTGCGTCCTTGGCATGGTTTATGAAGCGACTGAAAAAACCCTTAATTTCTAGTAAGTAATATAACGTGTTTCATTCCTAATTTTTCTTTTCCTTTCCTCTCCACCATCCCTTCCTTTTCCTTTGATTGATCATATCACACTTTATATGAAAAGGAATGTTCGGGTGGCTGTCTGTCTTTGTGAGGTTTATGGGCATATGCTCACGTATGTGTTCATGTATTTCGTAGGGATGGATATTCATTTGAATGTTTTTTGCGACCAATTTACGTTTATCTGGTTGGTTTGAAGAGATTGCCACCTGGTAATAAGCTCGCCAGATTGTATTTGCAATAAAAGTGTTAAATAAATAAATGAAATTAAAGGAACCTTAATGGAATACTGGATTAGAATTATTAAAAAACAAGTCAAGTATGAACGCACAACCCCCAACTTGGACAACAGGTATCTTACTAACCAGGTTATAGAGGTCATCATTTGTTATATTAAGAATAAAATAAAACAAAATACTAACGAAACAAAAGAATAATATAAAACAAAATACTAACGGAACAAAAGAGTATAATACAAACATAGCTCAAAGTCCGTCACTGAAATCACAAATAACAGATTCAATACAAAAACTACGTTGAACGTCACATGTTCGCCACACAAAAGTGTGAGACGAAAAACAAGAAACAGAAAAAAAAAAACACCTGTATCTACATTTATGAATACATCTGTCTTCGATTCTGATGCAAAACAAATGTGTTTGCTCGAAAAGAGCCAACAGAGTGACCTTGCTTGTGTTGTGAAATATTGGCAGCTTCTTGTTCTTGTCTTTATTCCATACATCCAACCTGTTCTGATCATCTCGTTATACATGGTCGTCCATAATAAAACTTTTGGTCAGAGGTCTCGAACTTTTTTAAGGCATGTATCCTTTCTGGTATGAAATGATATGATGGTACTTGATAAAAGTACGATGTTTACAATACAAGAATAATAAATTCTCTCGGTTATATTTATTTATTTAACACTTTTATTTCAAATACAATCTGGCGGGCTTATTGCCAGGCGGCAATCTTTTCTAACCAATCAGACAGAAGTAAATTAAGCAAGTTCCGTTGTCGCATAAATCATTCAAATGACTATCCATCCCCACGAAATCCATAAACATATACATGAGCACATGCCCACGAACCCCACAAAGACGGACAATCACCCGTACATTATTTTACATATAAAGTGAGATATCATCAATCAAAAGGAAAGGAAGGGATGGTGGAGAGGAAAGGAAAAGAAAAATCAGGAATGAAACACGTTATTTTACTGACCAGAAATTAAGAGTTTTTTCAGTCGCTTCTTAAAGCATGCCAAGGACGGAGCGAGTCTTATTTTGGTTTGTAACTGATATTTATGTGTATAGTGGGACTGTATTTTAAAGTAGTTTATGCTCGGCATGACGTGGAAACGGACCATTTTGAATATTAATGGAAAAGTCGACATGTTTTGCATATTTTTATGCACTTCATCAGAAAACGCTGAACTGGTTAAACGTTAGAAAAAGACGCCAAATTCACATACCATATTATATTGTATAACATCCTTAACTGTCCCGCGCGCCCTATTTTATCTCATGGACTTGAATGATCGAAAGTATGGGATTCCCCCAAAGTACAACCTGAGATTACAGCCCGCCATACACCAGGCGATCTGTCGTCGTTAATCCATCCTTGGCATACTTTAAGAAGCGACTGAATAAACTTTTAATTTCTAATCAGTAACATAACTTGTTTCATTCCTGATTTTTCTTTCCTCTCTGATTGATGATATCTCACCTTAACTTTAATATGTTTATGTCCAAAAATTTCATAAATATGAATATTTTTTACATGCGTAACTTGTTTGAGTTTGGTTATTGTTTGTGGTATCTTGCTATTGTTTGTGGTATCTAGCTATTGTTTATGGTATCTAGCTTTTGGTTATGGTATCTAGATATTGTTGTTTCTTAAACTATAAAAATGCAGTTTTCTCGTATACCTAGATATTGTTTTTATGTTCTTTTTAGTGATGAAAACATTTAATTGACAAATGTGATAAACTAGTTGACTTAAAAAAGGAATTACTAGTTATTCCAGCCAGCAGGTCTACGGTATCTGAGCATAGTAGTAAGTAACCACGATGTGAGAAGCGGAAAATGTTCATTTTTATTATTGTTGAAATGTTTGTCTTTAAACTCCTGCTATGTTATAATTGTATATTTTCTTGTCATATAAAATAAATAAATAAAAACACTGCTGTGACGGCCAAACGCTGAAAATGAGATACTATATTTTATTTCCCTATCACGCATTTTGTTATTGGCTCAGATTATCCTTTTAAAGCATTATTAACTTCTTTTTTTTTTTAATAATTGGACTACTGGTTTAATACCCCTGGCTTGTACCAACTAAAAGTATAAGCAGTATCTTGGAGACGACTCTATCGAATTGATAGTTTATGGACGGACTGTTCTTGAAGGTGTTCAGAAATGGTAAATAATTTATGAATTTTATATTCATTAATTAGCTGTCCTTTTGTTTTGTCCAACACAATACTGCATAAATATTTTTGTGACGGTTTTTTTCTTGAATAAATTATTCTTGAAGGTGAATGACAATTTACTATCATCGAAATCCTGAAATTAGTATGTTTTTGAGTGATTTCATTACAATCAACGTTACGTTTGCATTATCCTATCGGGTTCATCAAAGTATTTACTCACTTAACTAATCCACCTACCTACTCCAAATACTTTTCATCGTTGCGTTTGCATTATCCTATCGGGTTCATCAAAGTATTTACTCACTTAAACTAATCCACCTACCTACTCCAAATACTTTTCATCGTTGCGTTTGCATTATCCTATCGGGTCCATCAAAGTATTTACTCACTTAAACTAATCCACCTACCTACTCCAAATACTTTTCATCGTTGCGTTTGCATTATCCTATCGGGTTCATCAAAGTATTTACTCACTTAAACTAATCCACCTACCTACTCCAAATACTTTTCATCGTTGCGTTTGCATTATCCTATCAGGTCCATCAAAGTATTTACTCACTTAACTAATCCACCTACCTACTCCAAATACTTTTCATCGTTGCGTTTGCATTGTCCTATCGCGTTCATCCCAGTCTTTGCTCACTTAACTGATCTACCTGCCTACTCCAGCTTTTTTCAACGTTGCATTTGCATTATCCTATCGGGTTCATTCCAGTATTTGCTCACTTAACTGATCCACTTGCCTACTCCAGTTTTTTTCATCGTTGCGTTTGCATTATCCTATCGGGTTCATCCCAGTCTTTGCTCACTTAACTGATCCACCTCCCGATTCCAGGTTTTTTCAACACAAATGACAAGTTATACGAGTACTTTAAATTATTGATAAAAATACAAAACTTTACCTTAACACGTTCACTGCGTCGAACACGGCTCCCGTGTCCATACAAAATAGCCTTGAATGTTTAGTGCACTCATAAATGTCTCCCGATAAGGATTCGTCGGCGGTTTCATGTGTTTTGAAGACACGAAGGAATACACTTGTATATGATGTTTCAATAGAAAGTAGAATTTGACTTTTAACAAAGTTATGGGTTTTCAAAAATTCGCGAATTTTCAGCATCTCTGTATGACATTTTATACGCAGTGAACGTGTTAAACTAACATGGACAGGAGATACAAAAAGCAGTTGTAACTAATAATGAATTACAAAGGCATTGTTTAAAAATTATTCAATATTAATATGTATATGTAAATTCAATATATGTACATCACAAAATATTACCAAAATTAGCCAAGTAGACTTACGTAATTGTGAAAGACTTCTTTTATAGTGGTAAAGAACTTAGATTTGTTATTAGTGGAACTACGCTTACATAGAACAAGAAGAATAGGATTTTTAGAGTATTTTATGGATAGATCTTTACTCATCAAATATGTTTTTTTCTAAACATACGCAGATGCGGGGAAGTGTCTAATCTAATGGTCGCAGTTATCACGTTTCTATCCTCACACTCTACTTATTTAAATATGTTATAACACATTTATTTTGTTTTATTTATATCTGTCAATAATACTTTTAAATCCCGAGTAAAAACGCCATTGAAGAGGATCTGCTGTCAAAACGGCGCTATATAATTGTCATTTTATTAACCTTTCCATTCCTGTGCTAAAAAAATCCTAGCGGTCCGGTACTGTGTATTCAATACACATGTAAAAATGAGCGATTTAAATTCAGAAAAATAAAAATACTCATATTAATATTAATTAAATTTGAAATCAAAGTGATTATAATTGTAATTTAATTGCTGAAAACATGAAAAAAACATCGGCCGACGTTCACAAAACGGGCGAAGAGACCATTTCAAATGGTTGCCCGCGAGCTACTGAAGCGAGAGAAGCGAGCGAACTGAGATTCTATTTCTTGCATTCCCATATACCGAAGTAGATTCAGAGTAAGACGTGAATAGCGTCGCTACTCACCCATAGCAGTTTTTTTAGAATGAATATACATACATCACACACTGGCACAAGTTTGATTGTATTGGTGAATTTGTTCCCGATTTTCACAAAATATCTCTGATGTGGCCGATAAGTGTAAATTATTATTCATATTATTTTTTCATTCAATGCGTAAATGTATTACGGAGGAATACCTAAAATCTAAACCCAGTATTTTTTATATTAATAGAGATATTAAAGTTTTTAGAAGCAATATGTAAAAAAAGTAAAAATGACGTCTTGTTTCACTATACCACGTAGGTTGTCTTTCATTAAATTATTTACATATCATTGAAATTCATAAATGGTAATATTTTGTAAAAATTATTCACCTTATCAAATGTTATAAATATGTCATAAAAGAAACGTGTTTATCAAGTTGATTTCGTTTTCTTAAAAAAATCATTGAGAATCAAAATATTCAATGGACGCTTTCAATAGAAAATGTTATGTTATGAATAAATAACAATAAAGAAACATAAAACTCTGAACAAGGATCTTCTTCAAAATATAAACGAGTCAAAAGATAACGATTATGAAACAAGTATATAAAAAACCGAATAAACATGACAGACGACAGTCGCTAAATATATGACGTCGACTAAAAGGAAAACAGGCAGTTATATAATTTGCTATAAGAGAAATTTCGGAGGGAAGGTAAAACTGTCAATTTTAATTTAAATGCAAGAAAGTATGTTAAATTGTGAAATGGAAGGAAATAAATAAAGATTATTTTTATTTATTATGTATTATAATAATAAGGCTTTTTTCGTGTTCTTCCTTTAAGTGGCAATGCACTGTCGATGGTAAAGTATGGTTAGATCAAATTAATGAAATTTTGAAATAAATTAATTATAAAAATTAGAGAAATCGTAGGAGTTAATGTGAAAAAGTGTATGGATGTAGAAGAAGCTAAATATGTGTGTCGCGGTAGGAAAATAAATAAATAAACATAGGTTTCTTGATAGCAACATATAATAATCTATCCCCCAAGCAAGCAGACCTCCAGGTCGACCTCCCAAAAGATGGAAAGACAGCTGGCAGTCGACGTCGCAAGAGGCAAACAATGATGCAGGACCATAACAGGCCAACAGGCCTAAAATAAGATGAAGAAGAAGAACAACATATAATAGTGAGCCAAATTGACATACTGTCTCTATTGTATAATATCCGTAACTGACCCGCCGCCCTCTCTTATCTCGCCTAAAATTTTCATCGTCTTTCCAATCATGGATTAGCGCTACGCTCAAACAGAGATTGTCTATTGGCCTTTCTAGGTCACCGCTCCTCTTTTTTTACGTCGTCCTTTACTGTTCATGCAGTGAGACTCTGGAATCAGTTACAAACCAATATAAGACTCGCCCCGTCCTTGGCATGCTTTAAGAAGAGACTGAAAAAACTCTTAATTTCTAGTCGTTAAAATAACGTGTTTCATTCCTGATTTTTCTTTTCCTTTCCTCTCCACCATCCCTTGCTTTCATTTTGATTGATGATATCTCACTTTATATGAAAAATAATGTTCGGTTGATTGTCCGTCTTTGTGACCGACAGTCTCTTTCTTAAGCCCGATGTGTATTACTTACCGCCGGGTACTGTACTCATTTTGGCATTATTTAAGCATTCATTTTCTCCCCATGTCCAAAACATATTTAAACTCATTTCTTCATCTTACTTAAAATATTCATTATACCCTGTTTTGATGGCTTAATTTCACCTTCTTTCATCCATTGACACTTCAAATTTTGTTCTTAGAGCACGTATCTCCACTGCATTAATCTTCCTTTTACCCTTCTTCTGCTAAGTCCAAGTCTCACTCCATTCTTCCTCCCTTCTTGGCGTCAAGGTGGGCACCAACACAATTTATGTATTGTCATTTTTCTATTGCGCAAAAATTCTTTGATATTGCACGGTTGTTTTATATTATATTAAGTTCTCCGTTTACCTTGTCTCCTGTCGCTACACTATTTCTATGTCCCCTTTCATCTCCCCCATCATACGTAAACATACTTTTTACTAAATCTCTTTCTGTAACCATAACCTTTAATTTTGCTATATTATTTTTTAAACATTGTAGTAGGCACATTTCATATACTTACATCACTTATCAAAAATGAAGTAAACGCGGGAATGAATAAATAATTTACCTTGATTAGATTAGTGGTATTGCTTGATAAAAGCAACTTGAAGCTTCAAAGAGTGGACAACACATGCGATATAGTGATTTACAATAGAGCACGCGACGGCAATGACCATATCTTGAAGTCGCCGGAAGGAATCGGACGTAACAGATGGCCAGCAATTTTTCCACCTCAGATAGGCACAATTAGTTATTTCCAGAGGCAGTCGACTTCCAGGAAGTCCACTCACCCACATGACAGAGACCAAGTACAGAGGTACAAGAAAAATTAGTAGCTGCAGGCTGAAGACCTTTCTGATCTCCTGGTAGGCGCTTGTGTTAAGGCCGCAGCGTTAGAGGAGAGGAAATGATATGCACAGTGGCTCAACACTAGTTTTACCCCTCAAGAATAGTTATTTTATTTTTTAATTGTGTATTAGAATAGAACTACAACATAAGTTTAGTTCAGTTCGATTCTACCACCACCCACGTTGTTGTGGAGAACAAAATAAGTCCCCATAGATCGTGATCTAGAGTGAAAAATAGGAATCATCTTTGCATTTTAATGAGCGCGGCGTCACATAGTGCCGAAGAAGGAACTATGCAAAGGTACTGCTTCAGCGGCGACACCTGAGTGTTTAAAGAAAAGTAATGACGACGGACTGAAGGTGTGTGATGAAAATAACTTCAATACGAGTATATACTGGTAATTAAAATAATGTGACCACTCATTCATTCATTCGTATGGCACGAGAGGGCTGGCAGGAGCCGAATAAATACTGTAGAAGTGCGAGCATTGAGAATAATACATGGGATGACATGTATAATAAATGACGGAATAAAGTGATTAGGAATGAATGTGAATCAAAGACTGATGTTTGAAGTTAGTTGACGAAGAACACTTAAGATGGTTTGACCATGAAGAAGGAATTTATTAAAAAAGGCTAACAAAACAACTGAAATGTAAGTGGAATACGTGATAGAGGAAGTCCGTTGAGAGTATGATTGGATCAAGTGAATGATATTTTGAAATAAGAAAATGTAGTGTAGGAGAAAAGAGTATGGATGTAGAAGGGGTGAAAAATTTGTGTTACGATAGGAAAGTTTGACAATCCGTACTCTCTGTTCACCCCAACAGGGAAACGGCGTGATGGTATGTATATATGTATTAAAAATAGATATATGAAGTTGATTATGATTATTTACAACTTTGGTCACCTCAGTATACTTACGCATTTGCATGTTAATGTGCTGATAGATGTGTAAATGTTAAATTAGTTTATTTTATATATACTAAATTGTCATATTTTGCATATACGAGTAAATGCCCACTTTAATATGATAAAGGTCCAAGTAAAAGGGGCATAGTAAATTTGTAATAAAATTCATAGTAAAAAATATAGCAAATATATTCTGCAGATGAAATGACACCTTCCATATATTGAAATAACGAATATAAGCATAATATTAAATTATGTATTCCAAATACATTGATTCGAAACTTGGGAGCAAAGGACAGTTCCAGGAACTGTAGATAAGCCAAAGTTTATCTTATAAAGGACTGAACACTGTAAAAAGCGTGACTCTGAAGACATTTAATTCATAGTTCGCATTACGATATTCGTATAATCCTTATTTAGTATCCTCAAATAAATATTGTAAAGTTTCGTATACTGATATTTTAATAAAAATATCACTTTAATGTTGCGAAGTGGCATACACTTATTGGTTTGTTGCGTGCATATCGTCATCATAAAAGAGGTTTTTTTTTTTTTAAATGCAAATCATCTAATAATTTGCAATTAATCACAAATGCAGATGACATAAGCGAGTAATTCCAAGTTCCCAGACGATTGAATACATTTAATTTGCTGTAGCCTTCTCTGGGCAGATTTACAAGGCGTTGTTATTAGTCACTCTTCATGATTTATGATGAAACAAATTTGACAAAATAACTCGACTGTTAAAGGACATTTGAGATAAATTGAATGATTAAGACAATGTCTGTTACCAAGTTGTTAAAACGCTTGTATCCCAACACGGATGTTGCGGATTCAAATCCCACTGGAATAAAGCTGGATTAGAAAATGATTTCAGTTTACCATAGTTTTCATTTAAGGCTTCTTTTACATATTTCTGGTAGGCTGGAAGAGATTGCAACATGACAGTAATCCCGCCTTGTTGTACTATATTTACCGAAAGCGAATTACAATACAAAAAAATCTTGGGATGGTGAATATTTGATCAGTCGCCATGAGTTTCTATTACAACTTCAAAACTGCAACGTTTTCAAAACGTCGTCATCATAAGCCGAACCACGCCATTCAACGTTCCAAAAGACCTAATACGACTGATATAAAAATCCGTGAAAGTATCGAAACATATTGGTAAATAACTGTTTGGTTTGAAGTCTTATTAACTAGGCGAGGAAGGTCGTCAGAAAACGTTGAAAACATCTTAAACAGAAAAATGTGATATTTATTTATAAATAGTGCAATGTGCCTTACAACAAAAATGAAAAAGCAGTAGTGAGGGCTTCACATATTAAAAAGGAACAGAATTAAAATTAAAATAATTCCAAAGAAACAGGGGAATACAAGCGTATAAAACAATAAGAGAATGCCCCCAAGACAATAAGGGGTCGTTCAAACGCGGACTTCCCGTACTGCATCAAACCATGCGTCACTTTTGAAATCAGTGTTACAGCAATTTGAAAACAAAATAGAAAAGACAGAATCAGAAAGCTATAACTCCAAAAACCTCAAATAAAAGAATAGATAAAAAATGCAACAATCAATCAAAAAAATGTTAAAAAAGTTCTTTAAACCTCTTCAAGAGACACGCGAACTCCGGCTGAGATATTCGGAAGTGCCTTTTCAGCCACTCCCTTATAGGCCAACAAACTAACTCCAAAAATATCCGAGACTGCAGCTTATTCATTTCCGATCCCATGGAGCCTTAGTATGGAAGAATTTGTAAAATTATTGAGTTATCACATACAAATGCGTCTTGCAGCCTAGTAATTCTTGTTGGAACTCGAACGTTTCAATTCCAGAAGTTTTGAACAGTATAATCATGCAATTTGTGACTTCAAAAAGTACAATCAAGTCTGCTATTATTCGCCTATCAGAGAGCCTTGTCAATTTTTTTGTTAAGATAACAATAATATGTTAAGCCACTGAAACTAGCGGATATTTGTATAATTTATCTCAAACACTGCAGGTCCAGAGTCACATCCGATCTAACATGACGAAACTGCAAGTATCCAACTGCGCGGCGGCTTCAGAAAGAGTTATGCTATCTTAGGAGAGACCGCGGCTGGCTTATTCCAAGAACGTCCACTAGAAGTGCCTCATTATTAGATGTTAATGTCTTAACGAAGTCTAGCAATGACATTCTTCCGATAGATCAACTTTTACTTATAATTTGTCATGTCCGTCGGATATACATTTAAACTTGACGTTACGGAGAGACAACAACTGGCATAGAATTAAAAATGGGGTTTGGATACCAGTCTCGTTGGAGTTGTCTTTCTGTCGTTTATTTACTTCTAAAAGCAAATAGACAACATACCGATCGCAAATAAACGGCAGCCACTCTGGACGAAGTCTGACGTAAGAAACAGACTTCTTGTGGGCTTTCCCTACCACGCCAAGAGTGATGTACTCTAAATAAGATCAGATGCAGAATGAGCTACACTGCATACAATGTGCACTAGTGGGGTTTAGCAGAGTTGCCTTTCTGTGAGTGAATATATGATATCGTACATAGCTGCCCACTGTATGCGTTCTCTGGAGGCGTGCAAGATCTACACAACCTAATGCTGAGATCTGGTTGGAGAAGACATACTATGTGTGAGCAGTGGCGGCTGGTCTGGAGGTGCGTTGGTGCGCTGAACCAGACAATAATTAAATTATATATTCCAAAAATGTTAAATATTTGTATAGATTAAATATGTATAAGAATACTGACAAATAGTACGAGTATTTTTATTTAAGTGAAAATTAAAAAAAAAATTAAAGTGAAATTTATAAAATATTCCTTTCAAATTGACCGGCCAAGTTTGCCAATACTCCCGGAGCGATCTCCAATACGCACCGGATGGAAACGTAAATTCATATAGGGCAGACAGAGACATACAGTAAACCGCGAAACAGCGATATTTCATATTCACTCAGCGTCTCGAGGTGCGTTGGTGCTCAGTGCACCAGCGCACCTCGGGACCAGCCGCCGCTGCGTGTAAGGGATAAACGCAGAAGATTTACTTTTGAAGGCTTTCACGGAACTTCCATCTCTAAAACAAAACTTCACTCATACGTACTCGTATCATCATGTCATATCCCTTTTGAGTGGCAGATAGAACTTATCTCCACGCCTTTATACCAATGCACATAACTCTCACCTAGTCAACATCCATACATTTCGTCATACACGTGTTCCTGTTTCTCATACTTTTCTCCTTTCCTTCAATTAAAATAATCTCCTTTCAATCTTCTCTGAGCGCCTCTTATTCGTTCATTATTAAGTAATTCATTATTCATTAGTCACACATACAAACATATCATCTCATCGTGTCCTTTGCGGGGTAGGCAGAGAGAACAGATCTCCAAACTTTTCTATCCAAACACACAACTTTCGCTTCCTCCACATTCATACATCTCGTCTTCTCACTTTACCTTCTTTCAAAATCTGGCCCATTTGGTCCAGCCACGTTTTATTCGGTATACATCTTCCTCGCACACCTTGCACTTCTGAATTACAATATATATCCGCTAAGTCATTCTTTCATCAATCATTCTCTCCACGTGTCCAAAGTATCTTAAAGCGGCTTTCTTCATTTTATTTAAAACATCTTTTTTATTAATTTATTTTATTTTATTTACGACACAGCAGTGTCTTTTATATACAAGTTAACATATGACAAGTTATACAAAAGTGCTTAAAATTATTGACAAAAAATTCAAAACTTTTACCTTAAATTAACATGTACAGGAGATACAAAAAAACAGCAGCAATAATAAAAAGAGTAATTACAAAGTCATAAATTTTTTGTTTCAAAGTTGGTGCAACTGGCGTGTAGGAGGGATCCTAACGGCGCGTGAATTTTTGGATCGTTTTGCACAGGAGGGAAAAGCTTTTCTGGACTCTGTCGTGACGGGAGATGAGACGTGGGTGTGTCACTACACCCCAACAATTTTTCAACTATCAGGAGGTCGAGGAAGCTGTGAAGAAGTGGCTTAAAGAGCTGGCGGCGGAGGTCTATGACACTGGCATACAAAAGCTGGTGCCCCGACTACAGAAATGTCTCGATCTCGACGGCGATTACGTTGAAAAATAATTAATTATATGTGTGAAGTATCCTGTGAATTTCAATTAAATACAAGCATTTTTCGATCCTACATAAATGTTGTAACCTTACTTTCTGGATGACCCTCGTATATCACAAAATATTACCAAATTTTATAAAGTATACTTACAGTACCCAGCAGTAAGTAATACACATCGGGCTTAAAAAAGAGACTGTCGGCCATAATCGTCTAACTTCGGTTTTGTAGAGCGTCGTCTCTGTCGCACGATGCGCTAGCAGTCCTGTCCGGTAACGACTGACAAATTGCGACGGAACACTTTGTATGAATGACAGAGACGACACTCTACAAATCTGAACTTAACCGATTATAGCCGAAAGTATCTTTCTTAAGCCCGGTGTGTATTACTTACCGCGCGGGTACTGTACGTCCCTTGCATTCATTTTTGACGTCTTCATTCCGCCTTCTTTCAAACATTAGCACTTCACATTTTTTTAATGCACACATCTCCACAGCATTAATCTTACTCCTATCCTATTACTCATTGATAAAAAAATATAAATTGCATGGAATATAGCATCATGTCTAGCGGGCCTAAGAGTGGCATCATTGTGTCTGATGGTGTGTTCCCATCACCGTGTGCTGAGCAGTGTAGTGCGGAGGGCGTCGGTCTCATACTTTCTCCATTTCTCTACCCACGCGCAATCAATATTTTATTTCCATGCTAATTATTCAGAGGCGGCGCGTGAGAAACATCATATCAATTCACTTACAAACTCCCAAAGCAAACCCAAACTAAGATATCCATATATATTTTGATGAAGATAGACCGAGATGAATAATAGCATTCTGAGATGGTTTGGGCATGTAAAACGAATGAATGAAGAAATACTAACAAAACAATTATATTGTATTATACTTCAGTTGTAAACCTGGCGGATTTGTTGCCATGTGGCAATATCTTCATTACAAATACGTTAAACAAGCCTAAAGTGAAATCCATACAGGAGTCCTTAATGAAAAAATTCAGGTTCCAAATCCAGAATTCGCAGCCCCCGGGCTGGAAGACACGTATCTTAACAACTTACGTGACCATGGGAAGTCGACCGTGTCCTAATTGGTAAGAATATACGAGTATGGTGCAAATGTGAGTGAAAGGCGTGGTAGAGGAAGATCAAGGAAAGTATAGTTGGATCATGTGAATGGTATTTTAAAAAAAGGAAATGTAAGAAATCAAAGAAATTGTAAGAGCTATATGCGAATGTGTATGGATGTAGAAGAATCGAAAAATGTGCATTAAAATAAAAAAGTCTGTCACTCTGTCCTCTCTGCCTACCTCGACAAGGAAATAGCGTGATGGCATGTATGTTGCGAGTGACATATATGTTCTGATGGTACCCGAAAATAAATTTAAAAATGGGTCCCAGTCTGGTAAATGAGTTTGTCTGCTAATAATACTCTCACGCGCTCAATTTGTGCGAGCGTTGTTGCATCTTCACGTACAAGGTGGTATTGCCAACACATACAATGACGAACCGCGAGTTACGTGTCTACTTCAATAAGTGGTTCTTAGCCCGAAGACGCGACTAATGGGGCTGAAGACAATATTATCTAACGGTCACGCTCTGCAATAGTGAATTCAACGAATTTAAATATTAGAAAATTAGATTTGACGACCAAGGTCTGAGTGAATGTGATGGAATACAAGTAGCCTGAACGAGTGGACTTGTTTTCGCTAAATAATAAGTGTAAGATTTGTTATCTAGTTATAAGTAGTATGTAGGTGTTAATTATTTCGAAGATCTTGTATATTAAGATTGAATAAATAAAATAAAATGACATGTAGGAAAATAAGATTAAGTAAGTTCATAAATTATAACATATAATTAAGATTAGTTAAGTAATAAATTTGTATATAGGTATAGGCTTGACAAATGTTTGTACAATAATTTACTTTGTTTAATAAAAAAAAAAAGATTTTTAGGCGTAGTTAATATTTATGCTAAGCAAGCGGGCACCCTAGGTTCGACTGGTTTTAATCTTAGGTAATTTTACATGTGAATTTATCGTTTCTCCTTAACGGCGCTCTTCTTAACGACGTTGGTGTCCCTCAACCGCCCTAATTTTCTGTTAAGCTAATTAGGAAGCCCTCTTAAGGTGACGGTGCTCTGTTGAGCTAATCAGGAAACAGCGCTATATAAAATTATTTAAAACAAAGTCTTATCTCGAAGAAAACAGACTCTTAGCTAGTTTTAGTGATTTGTATAACCACCGATGACTCGAAGTGAGAGGTCATCTCCTTTCTATATTATATTATTGTTTGTTATCTATCTCCCATCAGCTCCACAGCATCCATTGTTATTTTAATAAATCATCTGACAAGAGTTTCTCGTGTACTTTCAACAATTATTTATATCACAATTTATCCGCTTAATCTGAGATTGATTTACATATTATGACGTAACTATAACAAAAAAAATATAGAAAGTAATCGAAAATGTATGAATAATTTTAAAAATATTTCTTTTGATATTCACAATATACGCATACCTCGATTTACGGACGCTCTTTCAAGGGAATTTTACGATAATCGAACTGATAAAACAATGAATAAATTTTGTTTATAGTTAAGGCATTAACGTTGTGGAGGTTTAAAGATATGTCTTTAAACCTCCACAACGTTAATGCCTTAACTATAAACAACATATAAAATTGGTACGGCAAAAAAGGCGAAAATATATAAAAAGTTCAAACTTAAAGATAGAATGTTGTCTCTTAAAATATATTTTAACCAGTGCTGTAAGAAAAATGGACTTATTCCTAGAAACATTAATATTTATACCAATAGTAAAACCAAATCAGGCCAA
Organism: Odontocerum albicorne; assembly: GCA_949825065.1. Lineage (NCBI taxonomy): Eukaryota > Metazoa > Arthropoda > Insecta > Trichoptera > Odontoceridae > Odontocerum > Odontocerum albicorne. The sequence goes on from OX463858.1 coordinate 32,179,287, forward strand.
GAATCAGAGAAAAGTGCTAAAAAAAACATGGCTTAACAAAGAAATCAATGAATAAATTAGTTTCGCGGAAAAAAATCGATATACGGAATATTTTAAAATTAAAAATGGACCAGCAACACAAGGGTTCTTCAAAGGGCCAAAGTTGATAGAGAGTTGCTGACTAATGTTAAAATCCGAAAGGTGTTCTACTTGGGTCATGTGCTTAATGGAGCAAAGTACAAATTACTGCACCTGATCATCCAAGGCAAAATAGAGGGTCGAAGAGGTGCTGGCAGGAGGCAAATCTCCTGGCTCCGCAATATACGTGATTGGACTGGTATAAGGAGCGTTGGGGATCTTTTTCGGGCTGCCTAGGACAAAGATGCCTATTCTCAGGTAATTCAACGTTGGGGGACTTGACATGACACGGGAATGAAGATGAAGAAATGGACCAAGATTCACTCTTAAGCGACACGGAAGACAAAAAAAAAGATTTATCGGAAATTAATAACACTGACGAAATAAGTTGACGCATTTTGAAAAGAATATTAAAATCTTAATTGAAAATTATTCCGATGAAGAAACAATCTGAATAGGTTATCGAAAAATTAATGAGAATAAATATTGTTATAAGCAATTTGAAGAGGAAAAGAAAATATATGCAAAGCAAAGCAGGAAATATTGGCTGGAAAAGAATAGATGGGGGATAGTAACACTTAAATGAAGAAAAAAACAATCTGGTGAGATTGTTGCCAAGCGGCAATCTCTTTCAGCCAACCAGACAAAAGAAAATAAAGCTAGTTACATGATTGCAAAAATCATTCAAATAACTACCCATCCCCATGAAATTCATGAACATATAACATACGTGAGCATACGCCCATAAACCCCACAAAGACGAACAACCACCCGAACATTCCTTTTCATATAAAGTGAGATATCATCGATCAAAGGAAAAGGAAGGGATGGGGGAGATAACAGAAAGATCAGGAATGAAACAAGTTATATTACTGACTAGAAATTAAGAGTTTTTTCAGTCGCTTCATAAAGCATGTCAAGGACGGAGCGAGTCTTATATTGATTTGTAACAGGTTTGACAAAATACGGAATGAAGTGATTAGGGATCAGCGGCGGCTGGTCTAGAGGTGCGCTGAACCGAAGAAATAATTCGCAATAATTAAATTGTATATTCGCAAACATGACTTCCAAAAATGTTAAATATTTGTATAGATTAAATATGAGTATTTTTATTTAAAGTGAAAATTCAAAAAAAATTTAAATAAAATTTAAAAAAATATTCCTTTCAAATTGACCGGCCAAGTTTGCCAATACTACCGGAGCGATCTCCAATACGCACCGGACGGAAACGCAAATTCATATAGGGCAGACAGAGACATACATTAAACCGTGAGACAGCGATATTTCATATTCGCTCAGCGTCTCGAGGTGTGTTGGTGCTCAGCGCACCAACGCACCTCGGGACCGGCCACCGCTGAGGGATGAATGCGAACTTAAGACTTATGTGATGAGTAAGATGAAGAAGAGCACTATGAGATGGTTTAGACATGTGGAACGAATGACAATATGTTTGGAAGGTGATAATGTAAGTGGAAGCCGTGATAGAGGAAAAGCTAGGAAAGCATGGTTGGATTAAGTCGATGATGAATGATTGGACTTTCGGCAATGCTATGAAATGTCGCCTTCTAAATGGTTTGTGATTTAATTTAGTAAAAATTCTCTCTTTTCTCTAACAGAGAATTTAAAGTAGAATGTATAGTTATTATTTCATATAAATGTAAGTTAATATTTGAACAACTTATTATTTATTGTCAGTTTTTGATAAAACAGTTTGTGTTTAAGGGGTGGACTAAAAACAATTGAGGCTCCACGATCGATCTTGCCCTCCTTGGTGGGGGTGTATCTCGATTGGGAGGATATTATGAGATAAGCCCAGAACGTTTGATAGCTTCTCTCTCAAATGTATCATATTTCCATTCCCTTTACATATTTGTATAATTTCAGAATATATATTCAAATACTGCGACAATCCACACATCGATTGTTCTATCAACCAAAAGGTCGAACCAAAATGCCTTTGGAAATGCCGGTAGGTAGAGCAATCTTACTTTTTAACTGTGTGTGTTTTCATATACGAGTACTATAGACGTTTTGCATGTGTTGCTCAACTCCTTCAGGAAAAAACTCTAAAAAACTCGTTGCACTTTAAATCATTTTTTAAAGTTATTTAACATGACATATTTTTATGTTATTCAACATATCATAATGTTTTAGTGTAACATATATTTACTATGGTTTTTATCAAAAAAGTCTCTAAATTTTGAATGTTTTTTTTGTTTGTTTTTTAGTATTTGTTATATTTGTTCATTGTACGAATAAGGCGAAACCTGTAATATGCAAAGGAAACAAAATAAACTAATAAATGGAGTTTAATGAATAAATAAAAATATATTATTTAATATCTTGTTTATAGTTAAGGCATTAACGTTGTGTAGGTTTAAAGACATTGTAATTTATTTTTATCAAACACTGTTTATTCCACTTTTTTGTGACGGTATAACCCTACCGGTTTCAAGGCTTTCACCTCATCTTCAGGGGAGCGCAAACAAGGTCTTGTTTGCGATAAACAGTGTTTGATAAAAATAAATTACAATATACTATTTCATATTGTGTTACTGTCAATAAACGTATTATTTATTTATTGTAAATTAATGATATTTAGAAATGAAAAAAATATTAAAAGTGAAATAAATCGTAGGATTTGTATAAGGTGTATGGACACAGACGAGACGAAACATATGCGTCAAAACGGCGAAGTTTGGCACTCTGCCTTCTCTGGATACCCCGAAAGATAAACAGCGTGATGATATGTATGTATGTATGTAATGCGCAATGACATATTTTTCGACATAAGATTTTTTCTTTCAGAATTGTATTGAAATATTGAGTTAAAAAAAATCATGTCTGACGCCGTTTTCATCATAAATTCGTCAGAAATAATAATTAGATAAAAATATGTAGTTACACTGCCAAAAAAATTTATAAAACCAATGTTATTTTTTTAATTAATCTTAACTTAAAGAGAAAGCCGGTTGCATAAAATTGGCTTTAGACATATTAAGGAAATATATTTGAACAAAACTTCAATATGTGCCATTGACGAGAGTTTGGGTCTCTAAACGGCGCTATACAAATTGTATTTTAATAATAATTATCGTACAAGTTAGAATCGGAAGTTATAAACAGAATTTGGAAAAGAATCTTGAGATGGCTTGGATAAACCGATAAAAAAGAGTATTGAAAGATCTAACAAACAAATATACTCGTTTATGTTAAGGGTGAATTTTGCGCAGGGAAAGATTAGGCTGAAAAAATAACGAAAGGATATAATAGTTGAAGAAATTTAGACTGAGGGAAAGGTTAGAAGCATGAGATATACTCGTATGTTATAAGTTCGTGTGAATAGGAAGTGTGTATATGTATTCTCTCCTCCTACCCCAATAGGATAAGGCGAATTGGTACGTATTTTTTTTGTAAGATACTTCATTTTAAAGTATAATATACACATTGCGGGTTTAATTGTATAAGGCAAGTTCTTAGAATCAGAAAAGAAAAGCACGTCAGATACGTAAGAAATAAACATATAATACAAACTCAACATTAGCACTCCATAAACTGGCAAAAGGACATTGCATAGACTTTGAAAACACAAAATCCATACAAATTCCAGAATAACTTGACAAATTCGTTAAGTAATCGAAATAATAAAAAATGCAGAAGGTCTTAATCAAAGAAACGAAGCCAATAACTTACCAATTACTTGGGAATTTCCAAAAAACATAATGAAAATAACAGAAATTAAATAATTGCAAATACCAAAGACTGAGAAGAGGATGGGAATAGACAAAAAAAATAGAGTTAAATAGAAAAATGTCGTCGTTGAGGAGAAATTTAATATTTTTAAAGTAGTCGTTGGAAGTGATGCGTGTATTTAAAATAAATAATATTTTTTTTATGTATCCAACAATAAATTATAAAAATTCTTAAATAACTTCTAAAAATTACTTTACAAATTTCACGTGTACTTACAAATTTTGAAAATCCAAGATGTCCCAGATAAGGTATTTTTTATAATGTTTTGGAAATTAACAAAAAAATCAAAACACAGTCACAAATATAAATTATATTAGAAACAAAAATATATTTAAATCACTCGTAAAACTAGCACATGAAACCACATTTTTAAAACGATGCTAGATTCATAACTCGTTTTATTTTCAAGATCGTTCCAATTTCGTTAATTTTGCCGGCATCTGTAAAAAAGAAAATGACAATTCACTCCTCTTTAGTACACGCCCGATACCCACAAAATCGCAGGCTATACTGATAAACTTTTCAAAGCAGAAGATCCGTCTGGAATCAAAGATGGAAAACGTAATGTAGTTAATCACTACAATGAGTAAAAAAGATAAAATATATATTTGAATAGAGAACACAGAACTTATAGGAGTATTTTTACCTTTTTATGGACAGCTGTTTTACTCAATATATTTTTTTAATAATGATATATCCAACTGGAATCAAAGGTGGAAAATATAAAGCGTTAAATCAATGTTAAATATAAAAAGTTATATCATATATTGGCTGCAAAAATCGTAATACAAAAAATGTTTAAGTTTTTTGATGTAATGTTATTTTACTTGATTGATTATTTTACGGTGGAGACGGTAGGCTTAACAGAAAGCATCAAGTGTAAAAAAATTTGGAGTGAAAGTTGTTCTCCGATAAAAGGGTCATTGTGTTGTTTGTGTATTTGTTTAAATTAGACAGACTTTTTTATTAATTGTTTATTTCTTGACCTAAGTCCGTGACATTTTTTAATAGAAAGGTTTTATTTTGGCGGGTTTTTCTTTGCAGTATAATTACGAAAAATGCATTTATAGAAATAAACTATGGTTTACAACTGCCCTCTGCATTTAAATAAATGATGATCCAAAATGCATTTAAATACTGATGGTCCAAAATGCATTTAACCCTTTAACGGGCATAAGCAGAAATCGGTCGCATATGCGACCACCCTTATGGTTACACTTATAAGGATTCATTTTCTTAATGAAACGTTTTTAAGTAACACAAATGTCGAATTGGCAAATGTAGTGGACGGGCAGAGGTCTCATTTAAGACGGATCGTCGTGAAGTTAGCTGCATGTTCAGTAGCAACGATCTAAACGTCCGGTCAATTTATTGTCAAATATGTAAATAGGTATTATAAGTAAATCACCATTCATTATATCTCATATAAGAATTGTATTTCCTAATACAACCTAAACTTTGATATTATTACCTAAACATTCATTGGTCACTTTTGCTCCCACTGACATGGCCCCTGAAATGGACACAGGTCTCATATGCGACCGCCTCATTTCCAAAAAAAAAAAATTTTAAACCACATTTTCGAAGAAATAAAGTTGATTTGATACACATAATAATGATTTATTTAACAAAAAACTCAATATCTTAAAAAATAAAAACTTGCCCTATAAAGGGTTAAATAAATAATGGCCCAAAATGCATTTAAATAAATGATGGTCCACTCTGAGATGCACGTTTGGGCACGCGGAACGAATGAATGATGAAATACTAACAAAAATATACAGTACAAATGTGAGTGAAAGGTGAGGTAAAATACCAAGAAAAATATGGTAAGAACAAGGTTACGATATTAAAAAAAAAAAAAAAGGAAATGTAAAAAGTCAGAGGAATCGATGGAGCTGTCTGATAAGGTAAATAATAATACGTGTATCGCGATAGGAAAGTCTGGCGCTCTCTCCTTTCTGCCTACCCCGAAAGGGGGAAGGCGGGGTGGTATGGTTCACAATCACATAGAAGTTGATTGATGCTGGAGAATGAAACGTATACTTGGAAAATAAATTAAAGTTCTGTTAATGCGGTGGAAATTTGATGACTTCAACCCACAGGCTCCATTCCCAATGGTACTGCATACATATCATTTCCCTGTTGAGGTAGGCAAAGAGGATGGAGCGTCGAACTTTACAGCCCTTCTGCTTTTTTCTACAATATTTATTACCTTTCCTTGTTTTCTGACGGTACTCGAAAAAAACCTTAAAAAAGATCCATGTCTGATAGAAAAACTTTGTCTGGTAATATTTCTTATGCCCGCTAGATACGAGTATATGCGAGTCTTGTTGATTTTTACGTGCAGTAGTATTATCAACACATGAGATGTCAAACTGCAAGTACGTGATTTTTTAACCAAAGGGTTGATGTTAAATCTCCAAAGTCTAGATAAGGGTGAAACCACCAGGTCACCCCCCCCCCCCTTGGTGCAATATCGGAAGGGCGCCAAAATCGACTGATAAAAAAATGAAATAGTAAAAAATGATAAACAGCTTATTCCATTATTGATATTGCAATCCGTTTATTCTTGTTAATACCCGTGACCATTGCATCATAGCAAATACGTTTGAAGAAATTTAAAATAATAAAAACTTACATGAGATCTAATCTTGGACAAGAGGGATTGTCAGACATATTCTCTCTATGAAACAATTGACATTATTCTATTAATATTCTCTCTATGAAACAATTGACTCTATGGGTATTCTCTCTATGAAACAATTGACTCTATGGATATTCTCTCTATGAAACAATTGACATTGATACAATTACAATTTTAATAAATCCATTGATAGTTTTCTCACCCAGAAAGCTTGAAAAATCAAGTTATATATGTTTAATACTTGAATTTCCATCAGACGTCCAGGATTTCCGTTTTTTTTTAAGATGGGATTTTATAGCTATTTTACCCGTTTCGTAAATGGTTTTGAAAAAAATGCCACCTTATTCTCTTGGCGCATTTTCGAATGGATAAACTCAGACACTAAAATACTTTGTCTATAGATATAAATCAATCCAACAATCTATCCCTTTGAAACCATGGATTAATATTATAAGAATGAATAAAATGGAAGTGTCTGTCATTTGTGGTTTGCGAACGGGCCACTACGTGGTGGCTAGTTACGAGGGTCATCCAGAAACTAAGGTTACAAGGGCTCCTGAGGCCGGGGGAAATTTTTTGTTTCAAAGTTGGTGCACCTGGCGTGTGGGGGGGATCCTAACGGTCAGTTTGTTTGGTCCCGCGTGTTTGTCGCCCATTTTGTTCAGTCACAGTAAATTCTTCCAGTGGAGAGGTTGTCACGCGCTCCCGCCAACTTTCGTCCGTGCGAGACCCGCGCGGTCATCAGTTTTTTGATTTTGCAGAACAATACTGTCGCGAATATCCATCGAAAGCTCGTGAAAGTTTATGGTAGTGATGTGATGAGTCGACACCATGTCACGTAGTGTGTTAGGTTGTTCAGAGAAGGCCGTACTGATACTCACGACAAGGCAAGGCAGTGATTTCTGACGAATTTGTGCAAAAAATTGAAGAACAAGTACGAAATGACCGCCGTGTGACGTTTGACGAACTTCACGAAGAATTTTTTGACATTTTTCGAAGTCTCCTTGGTAATATTGTGTCGGAAAAACTTGGTTACAAGAAGTTGTGTGCGAGATGGGTGCCCAGAATGCTCACACCGGAGCACCGTAAAAATCGCGTGACCGCCGCGCGTGAATTTTTGGATCGTTTTGCACAGGAGGGAAAAGCTTTTCTGGACCAGATCGTGACGGGGGATGAGACGTGGGTGTGTCACTACACCCCAACAACGATCAGGAGGTCGAGGAAGCTGTGAAGAAGTGGCTGAAAGAGCTGGCGGCAGAGATCTATGACACTGGCATACAAAAGCTGGTGCCACGGCTACAAAAATGTCTCGATCTCGACGGCGATTACGTTGAAAAATAGTTTAATATATTTGTGAAGTATCCTGTGTTTTTCAATTAAATACAAGCATTTTTCGATCCTACATAAATGTTGTAACCCTACTTTCTTGATGACCGTCGTACCTTTACAGAATGGATATTGTGGAGAATCCTGGCTGCGAGTGTGGTTTGGATGATAAAATTACAGACCATATATTTTTCGGTTGTCCTTTGCGAGATATACTTACTTGATTTACTATACTTCTGAAATTCTGGGATGAGTCCTGTGACAGCTCACACATTTGCCCCAATACAACCTTATGTAATGTATTTACCTAAATAACTTGCTATTTATTAGAATTGAGGCTTATATTAAGGTTATTAAAATAGTTAAAATTACTGAACATCGTTACAAGGTTGTATTGGGGCAAATTTGTGAGCTGTCACAGGACTCATCCTAGAATTTCCGAACTATAAAAGTCAAATCTTTGCCGCGTCCAATGAATGTTGCGTTTCTTCTTTCTTCGAGGGACTTGTCCATTTATGAACCGATTGTTAAATTTTTTAAGCTTAATCAGATGAATCTTTGTATTTTTTTTATAATTGGTTTGATTATATTAACTCATATAATTTCATAATGACTTTAATTTGGTGGCACAAATCATCCTAGTTTGTGTCGATTGTCTATTAAAAAAAAACGTTGTTATTGATCTGTGTCAAAATTTTCACGGCTGTGATTGGTTGCGAGAGATTTTCGATGGTACATTTTAAACTCATCAGAATGATTAATAAACACATGCACTCCAGTGAATATTTCGATTTTCTTACAATGGTTAATTGCCTACTGCAACATCAACACCTTTTCAATTACTTCCATCGCCTCTCAGCCATGTCTGAAAAATAAATTTTAAATACATTTAATTGCGAACTTATATGAAACGAGTAGTACAAGAAGACCAAGAGCAGGATGAGTGGATCAAGTTGAAAAAATAATAATAAAGGAAGTACTCGTATAAGAAAGAAGTCAAAAAAGAACTGTATAATATTGTATTTTAAACACTTTCATTGTGTGCGGTTACAATCTTGCGGAATTATTGACATGTGGCGAATTATTGACATGTGGTTAAAAACATCTTTTAACCAACCAGAAAGGCATTAAGTGAAAAGCAAACTGGAATCCTTTAATAAAACGGGTACCAACGGGAATAAAACCCACACAATCCAGATCGAAAGAAAGGCACTACACAGTCTGTCCAATATGAAAGGTGACTGATTTTATTTTCGCGTAACCACCAACGCCATCTGTGGATGAATGAATTAGTTAACTAGCGTCACATTTCGACTATCTTCCGTAAAAGTTTCAAAGCTCTGACAGCGTTGATTCATTCGTAATAATAACATCGGCCAAAAAAGTATTGACCCCCCCCCCCCCGGATTTGCATGATTTGTCTCCATGCGACTTCTGGCTACTCCCGAAACTGAAATTGGCGATGAAAGGAAAGCGATTCGACACGATTTCAGACATCCAGAAGGCTTTGACCGCGATTTCGGAGGCAATTCCGAAGTATGAATTTCAGGAGTGATTCAGAAATTTTTATAACCGCTTCCAGTATTGTAGTGACACAAGAAGCGTATTTTGAATAAAATATAATGTAAATTAAAAATAAACAATGTCTCGTATTTCATTTCCCGTCAGTCACCTTTCCCATTGGATAGACTGTGCACGTCATGAAAATCGTCAAAGGAGAGCGAAGTACTCGTATAAGTACAGTTGTCCCAAAAATCACCTAGGGATATAAAAATATTTTGTCAGATTTTTCATAATATTATTGTAATTTCCTTTTTTTTTCAAAACTTATTAACGTAGGGAAATTACCCATGGAAAGTGTTTGAATTTTCATTGATAAAAATGAAATCGTAAGATTTTTAAATCCATAAGGTCGAGGCTACACCAAAATGCATCGTTAGGTGCTAAGCTAAATTTTACGTGACTCATATATTAGGTGACTTCATGTATGGCCACACCAAAGTGCTACGCACAAATTCATTTGACAGTTGGGAGCGGTTGAGTCAACACACGATGTCATTCTCAAAACTAAACAATTTCATTGCAACTCACCATCTTTATTTACTTTCTGTGCAACTTCATTCCAAAGTGATTTTATTACAGGTACATTCTTCTATAATTTGCTCGATGGGTTCCACAAAGGTTCCCTTTTATACACAGCTGTCATTAAAACTTCCGCCATCTTGTAAATTAACCAACACGTCTGTTCGCTAGGAGATACACTCGATGACTATAGTTCGGAAATTCTAGGATAAGTCCTGTGACAGCTCACAAATTTGCCCCAATACAACCTTGTAACGATGTTCAGTAATTTTAATTATTTTATCAACTTTAATATAAGCCTAAATTCTAAAAAATAGCAAGTTATTTAGGTAAATACATTACATAAGGTTGTATTGGGGCAAATTTGTGAGCTGTCACAGGACTCATCCTAGAATTTCCGAACTATAATCGTCATGCAACGTGGCGCGAAGCGTGCAGTGTGGCCACTGCGATAGTATGCGGTACGTTGGTTCGCTAGGATATGTCGCCTAACTCACAACATAGCTCTAAACATCAAGCGAGACTCCTTTCTGTGTGGCCGAGGCCTTAGTGACTTGGGACTGTTTGGATACAGGTGTAAGAAATGGATACAGGTGTAAGAAAGTCTCGATAAAAAATCTGGTGCTAAGTCACATCTTTATATCTCCGTCTGCATCTATCGGATATTCCGTAAAACTTTTATCTACTCTTCTGGTGCAAAGCTTAATTTATCAAAGAAACTAACCAAATTGATTTAGCACACCATTCACAGATGTCATTATCCAATATAACAAATTTGCTTAACTAACCGCCAAATATTTGCCGCGTTCAATGAATATTGCGTTTCTTTGAGGATCATATCCACTCATAGATCAATTGTTCAATTTTTTAAGCTTAATCAGTTGACACTTTAAATTATCTAGAATTGACAATTTTCAAAACAAATTTAATTATATTGACTCACATAAATGCCTACTGACGTTAATTTAATGACACAACATTTGTGTGATTTAATCATCCTAGTTTGGGCGTATCTTGATGTACGGCTGCGAGACATGGTGCCTATCCGAAAGAGATAGACGAAGACTAGAGGCTTTTGAGATGTAGTCCTATAGAAGACTATTAGGAATTTCCTGGAGAGACCACATCACAAATGAAGAGGTTCTCCAACGAATCGAAGGAGGAAGGCACCTGCTCAGGATCCTGTCCGAAAGGCGTGCAAGATGGATCGGTCATATAATACGACAAGAGGGCCTCTTGCATGCCATAATGGAGGGTATGACCGAGGGGACAAACTCTAGGGGACGCCCACGCCGAGAGTACCTGGAGGACCTGTTGGTGGACGTGCGCTGCTCAACATATACAGATTTAAAAAGAGCCGCACAGGACAGGGAGGAATGGAGGAGAAGAGTTGAAATTGCTGCAAACCAGTCTTAGGACTGCAACCACGGAAGGAAGAAGTTTGGGCGTATTGCCTATTAAAAAAACGTGTATATTTTGTTCTTGCAACATTAATATGATGTGTAATATTTGATGAATTGATCATTTTTATGTTTGTTTTACGTTCATTTTCTTGAAAAATATTTCTACAACGTAAACCATTTTCAAATTAATTATTCGTAAATACCTAGAACTCGTGATGTCATTTCAGTCAACATTTTGTATGCCTCAAAGTGTTGTAGAAATGGGTGGCGTTTGCAGCTTTATGAAGCACTTTAAGACAAACCTTTTGAGGAAATCTTATAAAAAAATATGGTCAAATATGAACACAACAGACACACCACACTCCACCAAAAGCCGAATGTGTTACTATCACGAATCGGAAGATCTACTACGCTTTCTATGCGGTTCGTCTCTCCTTGGTAAGTCTTCTGCGGTTTTCTTACCAAATATATTTTTTGAACATATTTAAATGAAAGGAAGTTCGTAATCGCCGCCACAACCTATCCATCCTTACACTCAACTTGTTTTATTTTTCTTTTGTAATATTTTTAATCTGTCAATAACAGTGGGTTTGCATCCTGAGTTAGAGCGCCCTTAACCTTTCCCTTCCTGTGCTAAAAAAAATCCGCCCGTTCCGGTGCTGTGTATTCAATACACACAAATACTCGTGTAAAAAGGAGCGATTTAAAATCGGGAAAATAAGAATATTCATAGCCAATCGCTTAAATTAATTAAATTTGAGTGATAATATTAAGTGATAATAATTTCAATTTAATTGCTGAAAACATGGAAAAAAACATCGGCCGACGTACACAAAACGGGCAAAAAGAACACATCAAATGGATACCCTATAGCAGTGGTCGCCAAACTCAATGAGAAACAAAGTGTATGGCGCAGTTCCCATCGTAATACATCGCTGACTGCTTCTATATTTTACTTAGAAATTCATATTACAATGTCAACTTGTTAAGCATTTCATTGAAATTTAGTTCGAGAAATATTTCATTTCGGAGTCCAATAATAAAATTTGAGAGGCAAATTTATAAATACATATGATAAAATATCCTACGCGAGCTATCAAAATGCCACTCGCGAGCAACCGGTCGCTCGCGAGCGAACGTTTGACGATCACTGCCCTAGAGCTACTGAGAGTTGAGACGGATTAACGCTGTGTATCCTCGAAGGAAGAAACACAACTGCAAACTGAGATTCTATTTCTTGAGTTCCCATATACCGAAGTAGAGTGAGAGTGAGCCGTGAATAGCGTCGCTTCCTCACCCATAGCGGTTTTTTGGAATGAGTATACCTACATCACACACTGGCACACGTTTGATTGTTTTGGTGAATTTATTTCCGATTTTCACAAAATATCTCTCATGTGGCCGATAAGTGCTTGTTATTATTAATATTATTTTTTCATTCAATGCATAAATGTATTACGGAAGTTAAAAGGAAAAGTATGTATACCAAACGATTGTCAGACCCGCACTCCTCTATGGCTCCGAATGCTGGACGATTTATAACTCTTACTCCAGGCAACTAGAAACTGCTGAAATGCGCATGCTAAGATGGTCAGCAGGTGTGTCCCTAAGAGACAAAATAAGAAGTTCACGCATTCGTGGAAGCCTGGGTGTTACAGACATCAACAGCAAGATGGAGGAGAGGCGATTGAGATGGTATGGGCACGTTGGACGCAGAGCACCCGATCACATTGTGAACCAGGCAATCTCCGTGGATCTTCCTCGAATAACAACCAGAGGAAGACCAAAGAATTCATGGGTGGTGCAAAAAGATAACCTGATGCAGAGGCACTGCCTGGGGGACGTAGTCCGGGACAGAAGAGCATACAACCTGAGGACGAGGAGAGCTGACCCCAACAGTTTTCGCAGACAATGAGTTGGGATGGAGCCAGGGAGAGAGAGAGCATAAATGTATTACGGAGGAATATCTAAAATCTGAACCCAGTATTTATTATATTTATAGAGATATTAAAGTTTTTAGAAGCAATGTGTACTAGTCACACATCACAGGGAAGGAAGGGTTAAGGAGAGTTTGCTCTCTAAACGGCGCTTATAAATTATCCTTTTATTATTATTAATAATAATATGCATTCATTCATTCACATAAAATAAATAAATACTTCAACATTAGTGCACGCTCTACAGAAAATTAAGTATTCAAGGTGTCACAAAAAAATGTATCCACAATTTTAATGATTATAAAACCGTATTTATGTTATTATAGTTCGGAAAATCTAGGATGAACCGTATGACAGCTCACAAATTTGTCCCAATACAACCTTGTAAAGATGTTCAGTAATTTTAATTATTTTATCAACTTTAATATAAGCCTCGATTCTAATAAAAAGCAAGTTATTTAGGTAAATACATTACATAAAACTAACAATAATGACAAATTGATACATCTTGTCACAAATTAGCAAAAATGTGGCAGTTGGTTAAAATCAAATAATATTTGGTGACGTTTGTCAAAAGTCACTATCTTAGTCTGCGCAGACCGAACGACGCAGTGGGAAAATGATATTCACATAGAAATGTCGCCTCTCTGTTTCAACTCTTATTTTATCATTTCTTACACTTATTTTATATTATTCGACATTTTATTACATAATAAAATGATGTTTATAGCTAATTACAAAAAAAAACTAATAGATTTTGCATAATTTTAATTTAAAACATACATGTTTACTGTACCCTCAGTGTCCAACACCGTTACTGGCGTAATTATTTAGCACAGTAAGGGAAGTGTTAAAGATACATACAAATCATACAATACATTAGAAAGTCAGTATAATGAAAGAAAAACAATTGTTCGATTTGTAAAAAAACTATTCGATTTGTAAAAAAAAATCGATTTTACCCCATCCCTTTGTGACAAACGTCGCACGGTTCATCCTAGACTTTCCGAAGTGTAGCATACAGTTAGTTCCCTTTCAACGTTTACAATAAACCTCATAAATGTATTTTTTTATACTTAGCGCCTGTTTTCAAACTGACGACCATTCTGGTCTAGACATTGCTGGCAACGCGAAGCAACGGAATCATAAACATCGAGAATCATTTCATTTGGTACAAGTATTTAGGCACATTTTCTTTCAATGGCTACTTGTAATTCATCAATGGTTTCAGTTTTTTTAGCATAAACTTTATTCATGAAAAATCTCCAAAAGAAACAGTCTACTACCGCGTTTTCGTACTTCCAGTAGCACTCCAAAATAAACTTTATTTATTAAAAACTTAGTCTGGTTTCAGCCATTATTTATCAACGGTTGAATCTAACACAAAAAAATCAGCAAGTTACCAGCTATTAACCCTTCCTTCCCTGTGATGTGTAACTAGTACACATTGCTTCTAAACACTTTAATATCTCTATAAATATAATAAATACTGGGTTCAGATTTTAGGTATTCCTCCGTAGTACATTTACGCATTGAATGAAAATAATAATATTAATAATAATTAGCACTTATCGGCCACATCAGAGATATTTTGTGAAAATCGGGAATAAATTCACCAATACAATCAAACGTGTGCCAGTGTGTGACGTAGTATATTCATTCTAAAAAACCGCCATGGGTGAGGAAGCGACGCTATTCACGTCTCACTCTCACTCTACTTCGGTATATGGGAACGCAAAAAATATTATAGAATCTCAGTTCGCTCGCTTCTCTCTTTTTAGTAAAGCGTAATACATTTACGCATTGAATGAAAAAATAATATTAATAATAATTAGCACTTATCGGCCACATCAGAGATATTTTGTGAAAATCGGGAATAAATTCACCAATACAATCAAACGTGTGCCATTGTGTGACGTAGGTATATTCATTTAAAAAAAACCGCTATAAATGAGGAAGCGGCGCTATTCACGTCTCACTCTCACTCTATTTCGGTATATGGGAACGCAAGAAATAGAATTTCAGTTCGGAATTGTGTTTCTTCCTTCGAGGTATAACATACATATTGTTAGTGTTTCCGTGCCGTCAGTAACTTTGGGGCTTTCGTTCGAGGTGGTGGCTGTGCCCATTTTGTGTACGACGGTCGATGTTTTTTTTCATGTTTTCAGCAATAAAATTTTAATTATTATCACTTTTGATTTAATATTCTTATTTTTCCGTTTTTAAATCGCTCATTTTTATTTGTGTATTGAATACATATCACTGGAATGGACGGATTTTTTAGCACAGGAAGGGAAAGGTTTAAGTGTAGATACATTTTTTGCGACACCCGTGCGGATATTTTTTTGAGACAACCTGTATATTATCTATAAAATTGCACGTGATTTTTGGGTCATATCAAGCAGTCATTTATGAACGGTTGAGAATATCAATTAATTACTGGGAGAGTTCTTCAATGGGGGAAACGTCCAGTGGGAATACCACAAATGACGTGGTATCAGCAACGGTCTGGGCCGGCGCGGAGAGGCCTATCAGGAATTCCCCGGTGGACTGATATAAAAAGGACTCAAAATATTCAGTGTTCAGATTAAAATTAAAAAATAATCTGTAAATAAAACTAGGCACTTCATTCGATCAGCCCTCCACGGGCGGGAAAAGATCACATGCAATCAAGCCATTTATCTGTCGGGGTAGGCAGAGAGGGCAGAGACTTATTATCACGACAAACATCCTTAGCTTTCTCCACATTCTTATACAACTTCTACGATTTTTATGAATTTCTAAGTTTCCTTCTTTCAAAATATCATTCTCTTGATCGAACCATACTTTTCTTAATTTGTCTCTCACAAGCTTTCCATTTACATTTGCGATGTATATTTTTTGTTAGTATTTCTTTTTTCATTCGTTCTACATGTCCAAACCATTTCAGCGTGCTTTTATTATAGCAAACTTAAGTTCACATTCATCACTAATCAATTAATTTCGTATTTTGTCATACATTGTTACCCCGTGTATACTTCTCAAAGCACGCATTGTGGAAAAGACAACGTAAACAGAAATGGAGAAATATTAGTTCTGCACTTGACGCTGAAATTCACACTCACGTGGTTAGTACAGTACCTGCTGGTAAGTAATCCACATCGGGCTTAAGAAAGAGACTGTCAGCCATAATCGGCTAACTTCGGCTTTGTAGAGCATCGTCTCTGTCGCACGATGCGCTAACAGTCCGCTATCTACAATGACAGAGACGACCATTTTATCCAAGCATTCATTTCTGATGTCTTCCTTCCGTCTTCTTTCAAACATTGACACTCCATAACATTTTCTTAATGCACGCATCTCCACAGCATTCATCTTACTCTAATACTTATTTTTCTAATCATTTTATTAATACTGGTATCCTGTGAAATACCTTTGGGTATGTGGAATGAATGAATGAATGAAGAAAAACTGACAAAACAAATGTACAGACCAAATATTTTTTAAAAAGAATATATACCATATGACTAAAGTCATGGGTATCCTAATACCCCTGAATAATAGGTGGGAAAACGCCTGTCATTCGAGGGGAGTAACACAGTGCGGGGTTCGAACCGGCGACCTTCCGCACGGAAGTCCTCAAAACTGTTTTGAGTGGAAGGCTTTGCAGACGGATACAAGGAAGATATAGTGGGATCAAGTGTATGATACTTTTAAAGAAGGAAATGTTGTAGATGTTGTGTGGATGAAGAAGAGTTAAAGGATGTGTGTCGGGATAAGAAAGTCTCGCGCTCTATCCTCTGCCTATTCCGACAGGAAGATGGCGTGATGTTTGATTTATTTTATTAAGATGCACCCAACGGCGCCCTCATGTTATCGGCGTCCCTAGCGACTACCTATATGCCAGTACCTAGCTACGCTACTGACTTATACAATCAGAAGTAAACACAGGATATTAATATATGATGGCTCTTTTGTACAAGAGGTCGTGGTTTGATAAGCGAAAGGAAGTGATGAAATTCTAGTTTTGTTCGGCGGAACCTTTAAGCGTGTGTGGTTTTAATTCGGTTTATATTTTTGAATTTATTTATTAACACTTCATTGCAAATAAATCTGACTGACTTATATCTTCAAACCAACTAGACAAAAGTAAATAAAAGTAAGTTACACTGTCGCAAAAATATTTAAAAGATTATTAATTTTTATGAAATTATGAACTCGTAGTAAAAGTAAGAATGAGATATCATCAATCAAAAAAAAAGGAAGGGATAGTGGAGAGGAAAAAAATCAGGAATTAAATAAGTTACAATACTGAATAGTGTTTTTTTCAGTCCCTTCTTTAAGCATGCCAAGGAAGGAGCGAATTTAACATTGGTTTATAACTGATTCTAGAGTCTCACTGCATGGAAAGTTAAGGACGACGTAAAAAAGTAAATCGGTGAACCGGGAAGGCCAATTAATAATCTTTGTCTAAGCGCAGCGCAAGTCCATTGTATTAAGATAAACTGTAGCTCAGTTATAGGCTGACCGATGACGTGTTTACAATGATTTTAAAAGTCAAACTTTGCACGCAACTCGTTGACTTTGAGTCCATGCATTTACTTAATTTTTAAAACATTAAAAATCATTATTAATTTAAATATATTATTATAAAAATAAATAATTCCTGCTGCAGACACACATAGGTGTAAAATTGAATAAGGAATGTACTTTCTCAGGTTAAAAATAAATCTTAGATAAATATTTTGAAGACGCTGTGATTTGCCCAGCTGTTCCTCCGTAATATACAAATAATATATAATATGATCGCATAGTCCAGAACCGGAAAGAGCAGACATTACACGAGTAAATGTTTGGTTTTAGTAGGAAGTGATCTTTGCAACTAAAAAAAAAGGATAAGCGTCTATATAATTATAATATTGTACATATATAATATAATATAACATAATATAATATAATATAATATAATATAATATAATATAATATAATATAATATAATATAATATAATATAATATAATATAATATAATATAATATAATATAATATAATATAATATAATATAATATAATATAATATAATATAATATAATATAATATAATATAATATAATATAATATAATATAATATAATATAATATAATATAATATAATATAATATAATATAATATAATATAATATAATATAATATAATATAATATAATATAATATAATATAATATAATATAATATAATATAATATAATATAATATAATATAATATAATATAATATAATATAATATAATATAATATAATATAATATAATATAATATAATATAATATAATATAATATAATATAATATAATATAATATAATATAATATAATATAATATAATATAATATAATATAATATAATATAATATAATATAATATAATATAATATAATATAATATAATATAATATAATATAATATAATATAATATAATATAATATAATATAATATAATATAATATAATATAATATAATATAATATAATATAATATAATATAATATAATATAATATAATATAATATAATATAATATAATATAATATAATATAATATAATATAATATAATATAATATAATATAATATAATATAATATAATATAATATAATATAATATAATATAATATAATATAATATAATATAATATAATATAATATAATATAATATAATATAATATAATATAATATAATATAATATAATATAATATAATATAATATAATATAATATAATATAATATAATATAATATAATATAATATAATATAATATAATATAATATAATATAATATAATATAATATAATATAATATAATATAATATAATATAATATAATATAATATAATATAATATAATATAATATAATATAATATAATATAATATAATATAATATAATATAATATAATATAATATAATATAATATAATATAATATAATATAATATAATATAATATAATATAATATAATATAATATAATATAATATAATATAATATAATATAATATAATATAATATAATATAATATAATATAATATAATATAATATAATATAATATAATATAATATAATATAATATAATATAATATAATATAATATAATATAATATAATATAATATAATATAATATAATATAATATAATATAATATAATATAATATAATATAATATAATATAATATAATATAATATAATATAATATAATATAATATAATATAATATAATATAATATAATATAATATAATATAATATAATATAATATAATATAATATAATATAATATAATATAATATAATATAATATAATATAATATAATATAATATAATATAATATAATATAATATAATATAATATAATATAATATAATATAATATAATATAATATAATATAATATAATATAATATAATATAATATAATATAATATAATATAATATAATATAATATAATATAATATAATATAATATAATATAATATAATATAATATAATATAATATAATATAATATAATATAATATAATATAATATAATATAATATAATATAATATAATATAATATAATATAATATAATATAATATAATATAATATAATATAATATAATATAATATAATATAATATAATATAATATAATATAATATAATATAATATAATATAATATAATATAATATAATATAATATAATATAATATAATATAATATAATATAATATAATATAATATAATATAATATAATATAATATAATATAATATAATATAATATAATATAATATAATATAATATAATATAATATAATATAATATAATATAATATAATATAATATAATATAATATAATATAATATAATATAATATAATATAATATAATATAATATAATATAATATAATATAATATAATATAATATAATATAATATAATATAATATAATATAATATAATATAATATAATATAATATAATATAATATAATATAATATAATATAATATAATATAATATAATATAATATAATATAATATAATATAATATAATATAATATAATATAATATAATATAATATAATATAATATAATATAATATAATATAATATAATATAATATAATATAATATAATATAATATAATATAATATAATATAATATAATATAATATAATATAATATAATATAATATAATATAATATAATATAATATAATATAATATAATATAATATAATATAATATAATATAATATAATATAATATAATATAATATAATATAATATAATATAATATAATATAATATAATATAATATAATATAATATAATATAATATAATATAATATAATATAATATAATATAATATAATATAATATAATATAATATAATATAATATAATATAATATAATATAATATAATATAATATAATATAATATAATATAATATAATATAATATAATATAATATAATATAATATAATATAATATAATATAATATAATATAATATAATATAATATAATATAATATAATATAATATAATATAATATAATATAATATAATATAATATAATATAATATAATATAATATAATATAATATAATATAATATAATATAATATAATATAATATAATATAATATAATATAATATAATATAATATAATATAATATAATATAATATAATATAATATAATATAATATAATATAATATAATATAATATAATATAATATAATATAATATAATATAATATAATATAATATAATATAATATAATATAATATAATATAATATAATATAATATAATATAATATAATATAATATAATATAATATAATATAATATAATATAATATAATATAATATAATATAATATAATATAATATAATATAATATAATATAATATACAATACAGTACAGTATGGTACGGTACAGTACAGTACAGGCAAGTACAGTACGGCACGGTACAGTACGGTACGGTACGGTACGGTACGGCACGGTACGGTGCGGCACGGCACTGTACGGTACGGCACGGTACGACACGGTTCGGTTCGGTTCGGTTCGGTTCCGTACGGTACGGCACGGCACGGCACGGCACGGCACGGCATGGTTCGGCACGGTACGGCACGGTACGGTACTGTACGTTACGTTACGGTACGGTAAGGTACGGTACGGTACAATACAATGTAATGCAATGCAATGTAATGCAATGCAATGCAATGTAATGCAATGCAATGTAATGCAATATAATGCAATGTAATGCAATGTAATGCGATGTAATGCAATGTAATGTATTATAATATAATAAAATATAATGTAATGTAATGAAATATAATGTAATGTAATACAATGTAATGCAATACAATATAATACAATACAATACAATACACTACAATACAATACAATAGAATATAATATAATACATACAATTATATATACGAGTATAACACGTATTATTTGAAAAGAAAATACATTTAAGAGAAGAGCTATTTAGATACCGAGATGCACCCCCACCGCCCTTGTGGGGTTGAATTCCATGTAAGAACATACGTGAGGAGAGTATTCACTGTTGGTCTATATAAATTATCGATTTAAAATTACCATATAAGGTAGGATATTCTTCAAATAGATATAACTAACTGTTGCTATTTTGTGATAGTCACTATTTATTAAATATCTTTAAACTATTTTTTATCAGTAACTATTAAATTAAAATCGTTATCAGTCCGATAGCAGGAATGTTTTATTTAGAACTAAAGTTGATAAAAAAAGCCTATCCATTATTGTGGAATTAATTATATCAATCGTGACCAGACCCCCGCTAGGAGTGGTCCGCCAATCGAAAAAAAAAAAGTTAAAAGTATTTCTTGCTACTTTGAAGTTGGCACTGTATTGATTCTTTTTTTACCAATGGAGGTTAGGGCTCAATTCTCGATGGTACTCAAAAAATAAGAAAATACTCGAACACGAATGACAATTACGAGTGTTGTTTACTTTTCCCGTGAGATAGTATTACCATCACGTACTTTGATGAACTGAAATGAAAATGATTGGGGCGCACGACTTATCAGACTGTCTTCTTTTAAACTTGACTCTGGAATAATAAGAAGCCAAGAAAAAGCTTCGGAAACGCAATGTAATCATTATGGATGCATACGGTGAGTGACTGATCGGTTGACGATATGACGATACGAAAAAAGCGGGGAAATTTTATAACACGATTAACATAGTGATACGAAAAAAGCTAGGGCCTTTTACAACATGAATAATATACCCATTAAAAATAGGGCATTTTACAATACGACTAATATATCGTCCATACAAAAAATATATCCATACAAAAAAATAGGGCATTTTACAATACGACTGATATACAAAAAAGCTAAGGCATTTTACAGCACGACTAACATAGTGATGCGAAAAAAGCTAGGGAATTTTACAACATGAATAATATATCCATACAAAAAAAATAGGGCATTTTACAATACGACTAATACCTATATCGATACAAAAAGCTAGAGCATTTTATAATACGACTTAATATCGATATAATTTATAGTATCGATACAAAAAAGGTAGGGCATTTTACAACACGACTAATATATCGATACAAAAAAATGCTAGGCCATTTTACAACACGACTAACATAGCGATTTGAAAAAAAGCTAGGACATTTTACAACACGATTAATACATATATACAAAAAAAGGTAGGGCATTTTACAGCACGACTAACATAACGATACGAAAAAAGTGGATGCATTTTATAGCAAAACATAGCGATACGAAAAAAGTGAAGGTATTTCATACCACACCTGTGTTCCCGATGAAACACATAGGATCAAAATAATTATTTAAAGGTCCACGAATAGTATATGTGGCTTTCTCTAATGTTGGCCGCCTGCGGGAATCGTACACATTGCTTAAAGAGAAGAGTCGGCCCTGTGTATAATTAAATTTGTTATAAAATCAACAATCAAGTTTTCAGTGCTTCTCAACTTTATATAACCAAAAATATTGAAAATAAATAAAACAAATCTGGTCTTGAGTCTTCTGTCTTTAATTACGAATAAATATATCATTATCGTCATGATGCCCCCATCGGCGTCACCCGTCTACCAGCCACCCGTCGTGATGAGATTTGCCGATTCCAGTCACGGAAACGGGATGGTACCAACAAGTTGGGCAAATTATGGACACGATAAGCGGACCACTAACGCTGTCCAAAATTACTTCGTGGTCGCTATAAAAAGGTTGGACCCACGTCTCCACGACTATATCCAATAAATATCGTAACAGTCAGACCTTATCCGATGAAGGAGTAAGGCGTCCTACCATTGGACCGAAACTCCGAACAAGCTATCCATCACTAGTCGTCTCCACGACAGTTTTCCAGTTTATTCACGGAGCTGACTTCCCGGCTGCGTTCGTCCTTCCTGGGCCTGCGTTGCCGCATGCGAGAGCTGCTCTGCTTCCTGCCTGGACCTGCGTTGCCACCTGCCGTCCCACCCGGATCAGTATTGCCGCTGCCTGGAGCCGCCCCGCCTGGACCAGCGTTGCCGCCTGCTAGAACCGCTTGCCATTCCGCCCGGAACAGTATTGCCGGGCCAGTGTTGCCGATGTGTTCCCGTTGCGTTCTGACCGGGCCAGTGTTGCCGCCTGTTAGAGTCGCCTCGCCGTCCCGTCTGGACCAGCATCACCGCCCATCTAGAGCCGTTCTGCCCGGACTAGCATTGCCGCCATCTGGAGCCGCCCTGCTATCCTGCCTGAACCAGCGTTGCCGTCTGCTAGGGCTAACTTGCCGTCCTGCTTGGACCAGCATTGCCGTTCACCTCGAGCCGTCCTAGCACCATTATCGGGCCAACGCAGCTAACATAATACATCGATCAATAAGTCACGGGACTAACCAACAGGTGGCGCCTCTAATAACAAATCCATAGCATTCTCAGTTAGTACCAACCTTCAGAAGTTACGTGTCAAACTTTCATGACATTCCGACATTGTGTCATTGAGTTACAGTGATTTTAGTGACTTTTGCTATTTTCAAAATAATGGAAAAAACCAAATTTCGTTTGTTGATAAAAAAAAAAGCTTTTTAATGGGAAAAAATACCGTTCAATCTCAGCGATGGCTTAAAAAGTGTTATCCGGGCTCTGCTCCGTCGAAAACAACCATTTGACGGTGGTATGCTGATTTCAAACGCGGTCGTACAGACACAAATGATGCTGAACGCTCTGGTTGTCCAAATGAGGCTGTTTCACCAGAAAACTTAAAAAAATCTCTCAAAATCGTGATGGAAAATCGCAAAGTAAAGTTGCGTGAGATAGCTGACATCCTGAAGATATCATTTGGTAGTGTTAACACTATTTTGCAGGAACATTTGGTCATGAAAAAGTTTTTTTTCGAAATTCGACATTTTATTGATCGATGCGTTACCTGAACCTTTACATACCTATTGTATCGCCTCCACATTCAAATAAAATTGAAAATGTATTTTGTTGTGTTGTCATTGTCGCCCTGAACCCCTTGAATACGCTGCTCTATTCACGGCAGTAGAACTATATAGACTTATTTTTTATATTATTGGAAGGTGATATCAACATATATAAATACATTCCAAAATCGCACATATATATCAAAATAAATAACAGAAAATACATTTAAGAGAGAAGCCATCAAATGACATGGGTTCATCTCATAATATCTTCCCGGTCGAGATAAACCCCACCAAAATAGGGCGAACTGGCCGCGAGGACATCAGATGTTCTTCAGCTCACTCTCTTGTACATTTAAAAGAAAAAAAAACAGAAAACTATTGAATGTCAGAAAAACAAAAAAAAGTAAACCCACATGCCATCACGCCGTGTCCCTTGCGGGGTAGGTCTAGGGTATTTGATGGTGACGTTGTTATGAAATCTCTTTATACTCGTAATTTACTGGTTCGCAGTAGATTAGAGTGCGGATCAATCATTTGGAACCCGAGAGGAATCCAGAATTCCCTGATGATAGTTTAAGTGAACCCAAATGATACCTTAATTGTTAAGAGTGCATTTTAACCATGGCTTTATTTTATATTTTTAATAGATACGCTTGAATGTTATTCCTTAATTGTTAGAATAGATCTACGTACAGTATCTGGGCAGTATGTTTACGTGTGATGGGGGAGATAAAAGGGGGCATAGAAATAGTGTAGCTACAGGGGACAAGGTAAACGGAGAGTTTAATATAATATAAAACAAGCGCGCAATATCAAAGTAGAAAAATGACAATACATAATAGTGTGTTGATGCCCACTTTGACACCAAGAAGGGAGGGAAAATGAAGTGAGACTTGGACTTAGTGGAAGAAGGATAAAATGAAGATTAATGCAGTGGAGATGCCTGCTCTGACAAAAAAATTGAAGTGTCAATGTATGAAAGAAGGTGGAATTAAGACATCAGAACAGGATATAATGAATATTTTAAGTAAGATGAAGAAATGAGTTTAAATATGTTTTGGGCATGGGGAGAAAATGAATACTTAAATAATGCCAAAGTGAGTACAATACCCGGCGGTAACTAATACACATCGGGCTTAGGGCTTAAGAAAGATACTGTCAGCCATAACCGGTTAACTTCGGCTTAGTAGAGCGTCGTCTCTGTCATTCATACACGTGTTCCGTTGCGATTTATCAGTCGTTGTCAAGCCTTCTAGGGTGTGGTCGCTCGGTGAGACGTCGAGACGAGAGTATCTTTCTTAAGCCCGATGTGTATTACTTACCGCCGGGTACTGTACCTGTGTATACATATACAAATTGCTAATGGGAAAAATAGCAAACCCTTTGTTGATTCAAACACTTTTATTTCAAGTAATGAACAATTACGCCATCGTCAATAAAGTTTGTTTTCGGTCTTCGTATTCACGAACTGAGCTGCAAAAAGCATCATTATTACTAGCACATGGAATTAATTACCTTGTTGCATGCATTTTTTTTATTAATGTCTTCCACATCTGGATAAATTGAGGATTAAAATCATTAATAACGTTTCTAGGTATAACTGAGTCACTTCTTTAGGGAATAATGAGTAACATTGTTATTGGTGTCTTTATGCTATAATACGAGGTATATCCAGAAACTAAGTGTACTGAATTTTTGTAGGTTACAATTTTTTTTATTTAAACAAAAAAATTACGTGGTTACCATAGTACATGTGTAAGCTACTATATTTTTCGACCTAGTCGCCATTCCTCTCAATGCAGGTGATGAAGCGGGGTATCAACTTTTTGATGCCTTCCTCGAAGTAGTTTCCCGCCAAACCCTCCGTCCACTTCTCCGGCTCCTCCTTTACCTCCTCGTCGGTTGAAAACCTTTTTCCACCCATGTGCAGCTTCAAGGAGGTAAAGAGATAGTAATCTGAATGTGCTAGGTCAGGGGAATGGTTCAGGACATCCCATTTAAACGAGGCGAGCAGTTCCTTCGTGGCGTTGGCCGTGTGTGGTCTGGCATTGTTGTGCAGCAGGCAGACTCCCTTTGTCAGCATGCCTCTCCTCTTGTTCTGAATCGCCCTCCGCAATGTTTTTAGGGTCTCACAGTATCTTGCAGAGTTGATGGTCTCCCCTTGAGGCATATATTCAATTAAAATTATGCCTTGACAGTCCCAAAACACGGATGCCATGATTTTCTTGGCTGAAATTATGGTTTTGAACTTTTCTGATCATCATGCACAGACGTACGACCGTTTTTAAACTCGCGACACCACTTGTACACACTTGTACGACTCATAGCTTTATCACCATATGCATTTTTCACCTCATTATAAACCTCAATCGGAGGTTTTCCCTTCCAAACGAGATAACGGATAACGCCGCGTATTTCGCACTTGGCGGGAGATTCGATTGACATTTTTCACGAAACGTGTTGTTACGTCGACACTTCTCAACGTACTGACCTCGAACCGGTCTCGTTGTGGAGGGGAAGGGTCAGGCTACACAGAAGTGTAGCCAACATGTCGAAAATAAAATCCATCTGGTCGTGAGAGCCTCAGTACACTTACTTTCTGGATACGCCTCGTATATTTAAGACTTAATAATTTTTTTTCTTCTTGTTATGTGATGTCATAAGATCAAACCTGTATCAAATTAAAAATATAATAATTAAATTTCAATTAAATGTTGAGAAACCACGCGGTGTCGACTAAAAAACTTTGAGATGAACTTTGTTAAAAGTAAATTCGAGGAATTCCCCTACTTCAAGTGCCCGCTGAGTCAACCGTCCATTTCGTTCAAACTATGTATGTATACTATTGCTCACCATTTGTCAGCATCTGTTATCTGGGAATTCCCCGAACAGGTGGCGTGGAGGGAGTTAGTCGTGTGGGAGACGATCGTATCGCGAAAATTGACCAGTTTTAAATTCGCACTTCACGCATTCACAGCTATTTGTGCGAAATATTATTTTTAGTAACATCGTATATTTATTTTTATAATTCCATATAGTGACTTAAAAAAATCTCAAAAGCGCTTCTGTTTCAGTGTAAACGTTAGAAACCTTTCGAGGAAACATATTCCAGCCACTCCGAAATCCCGATTAAGGTAACCTACATTATTTTATTCGAGATATGTTTACTTTTTCTTGTTGGAATCAAATTTGTTTCAGTTAAGTTTTAAGACCGGTCGCCTACCTGATTCCAGCCTACAGATTATCTTAAGCAACCCTGCTTCAATTTTACACCTACATATATGTGTTTGCAGCAGGAATAATATTTTTTTATAATAATGTTTTTTTTTTTAATTTATAAAAAAATTAATAAATCCATGGACTCAACGTAAACATACGAGTTACGTGCGAAGTTTAACTTTTAAATCAAGAGTAAACATGTCATCGGTCAGCCAATAACTGAGCTACGGTTTATCTTAATACAATGGACTTGCGTTGCACTCGGACAGAGATTATTAATTGGCCTTTCCGGTTCACCGATTTTCATTTTTTTTACGTCGTCCTTTACTTTCCATGCAGTGAGACTCTGGAACTGGTTATAAACTAATGTTAAATTCGCTCCATCCTTGGCACGCTTTAAGAAACGACTGAATTCATTCATTTTAGCGACTAAATTATTTTATAACTATATGTGTTTGTAGCAGGAATTATTTATTTTTACAAGAGTAAACATGTCATTGGTCAGCCAATAACTGAGCTACAGTTTGCGTTGCGCTCAGACAGATATTGTTTATTGGCCTTCCTGGTTCACCGATTTCCTTATTTTACCTCGTCCTTAACTTTCCATGCAGCGAGACTCTGGAACCGATTATAAACTAATGTTAAATTCGCTCCATTCTTGGCATGCATTGGCAAGTGACTGAATTAATTAATTTTGGCGACTTACTAATTTTAGACCTATGTTATATATGTTTGTAGCAGGAATTATTTATTTTTATAATAAAATGTTTAAATAAAAAAATATTTTTTAATGTTTTCAAAATAAAATAAATGCATGGACTCAAAGTAAACATAAGTCATTGGTCAGCCAATAACTGAGCTACAGTTTGCGCTGCGCTGAGAGATTGTTTATTGGCCTTCTCGGTTCACCGATTTTCTTTTTTTTACGTCGTCCTTTACTTTCCATGCAGTGAGACTCTGGAACTAGTTATAAACTAATATATTCGCTCCGTCCTTGGCAATTTTTAATTTCTATTCAGTAATATAAAGTGTTTCATTCCTGATTTTTCTTTCCTCTCTGCGATCCTTTCCTTTTCCTTTGATTGATGATATCTCACCTTTACTTTAATATGTTTTTGTCCATAAATTTCATAAATATGAATAACCTTTTGAATATTTTTTGCGACCATGTAATTTGCTTTATTTACATTAGGTCTGGCAAGGTGAGAGTGATTGCCGCCTGGCAATAAACCAGTCGAATTGTATTGTATTTGTGTTGAAGTGATAAATAAATCAATTATGAGAAACTCGCAGTCCAGCATAGATGACGCAAATTTGAATTTTAATATTATAATAAATAATATAAAAAAATTTAATGTCCGAATACCATACGAACTAACTGCATCGTATGCTTATCATAGTCAGCTAAAACGGGTGTTATGACGATATAAAGTTTGTTAAATATTCAGGCTAGGCATTTACAATTTCGATCCATCGTCGGCCATCCGTCATCAGACGATTATTCATATTTATGGACATAAACATATTAAAGTAAAGGTAACATATCAACACGCAAAGGAAAAGGAAGGGATGGTGGAGAGGAAAGGAAAATCAGGAATGAAACACGTTATATTACTGACAAGAGATAAAATAAAAATCAGTCGCGTCTTAAAGCATGCCAAGGACGGAGCGAATTTAGCATTGGTTTATAATTGGTTCCAGAGTCTCACTGCATGGAAAGTAAAGGACGACGTAAAAAAAGAAAATCGGTGAACCGGAAGGCCAATAAACAATATCTGTCTGAGTGCAGCGCAACTCTATTGTACTCGTATTAAGATAAACTGTAGCTCAGTTATTATGTTACTATAAAAATAAATAATTCCTGCTACAAACATATATAACATAGGTGTAAAATTAGTTAGTCGCTAAAATTAATTAATTCAGTCGCTTGCTAATGCATGCCAAGAATGGAGCGAATTTAACATTAGTTTATAACTGGTTCCAGAGTCTCGCTGCATGGAAAGTTAAGGACGAGGTAAAATAAGGAAATCGGTGAACCAGGAAGGCCAATAAACAATCTCTATTTGAGCGCAGCGCAAACTGTAGCTCAGTTATTGGCTGACCAATGACGTGTTTATTCTTGTTTCAAAAGTCAAACTTCACACGTAACTCGTATGTTTACTTTGAGTCCATGAATTTATTTAATTTTTAAAACATTAAATTATTTTTTTATTTAAACATATTATTATAAAAATAAACAATTCCTGCTACAAACATATATAACATAGGTGTAAAATTAGTAAGTCGCTAAAATTAATTAATTTAGTCGCTTGCCAATGCATGCCAAGAATTTTTTAATATTATATACTAGTATATTAATATTTTTGTGTTATTATTAATTATTAAATTAATTATTTTAAAATAATTATTTACTTATTATAATATTATTTTTATTATATTATTAATAATATTATTATATTATTATAATATAATATTATTAATTGATTATAATATAATAATAATATAATTATTAATATTATAACATATGTATCATATATTATTATAATTATATATTAAATAAAAATTATATGTTAAATAAATATTAAATAAAATAAAATAATTTGATATAAAATAAATTAATAATTATTAAATATATTATTTTAATATAAAAATAATATATAACAAAAAATATTATTTTAATTTTATTTTTAATGATAAATAATAATTTTAATAGTAATATAATACACTTAATAATATTTAAATAATATTAATTATAATTAATAATAAATAATTATTAATATTAAAATAATTAATAATAATTTATTAATAAATCAAATATTTAATAATAATTAAATAATAATAAAACAATAAAATAATACACCTTTTCATTTTTCGTGACATTCAAGCCAATTTGCCCTACCGCGCCTATAGAAGTTTCACTTCAATAAATAATCCCTGCTACAAACATATATAGGAGTAAAATTGATGTAGGAATTGTTAAGGACAGATTGACGACGACAGATCGCCTGGTGTATAGCGGGCTATAGTCTCAGGGTGTATTTTGGGGAATCCCACACTCTTGATCGTTCCATCATCTCAGACATTTCTTCTTGTATGTACAGTACCTGGCAGTAATACACATAGTTCGTAGAGCGTCGTTTCTGTCGCACAATGTGCTAACCGCATTGTGCGACAGAAACGACGCTCTACAAACAATATGTATTACTTACTGCCGGGTACTGACCGTGTATTATCTCTGGTTCCTGCGCGAAATGTTTTCGATACCGTTAGACTATTTTCTCTGGGGTTACGTGAAAAGCCAGGTCTATAAGAATGACCCCATATCAATACCTGAGATGAAAGACGAAATTATTCGCGTTTTTGGTGAGTTAGAACCGCAATTATGCCAAAATGTCATTGAAAATTTTGACAAAAGAGTGGACATTTGTGGAGCCGCAAGAGGTGGACATTTGGCGGATATTGTTTATCTAATAGTGGCACAGTAAAGAAAATAATCTATCTTTGCGATACCCCTCCAACCTCCTTATTCAGTACATATATATTAACAATAACACTAGTACAAAGGTATCAAGTAATTTTATTAACACAACCTTTTTATCAAGATAGGGAAATTATGATACAAAATACAACTTAATAATTAATGAGATATTTGGGGTTCATATGATTCGCAGGTTTTTATATTTGGAGAAATAATTTAAAAACACTCATTTCTTACTCAACCGATTTTAATCTTTCTCTTTTATTGTTGTTTATAATTGAAGAGGTAACATTACAAAAAGATCAAAGGATACAAAAAATGAGTTGATAAAGCATATTTTTTCTTATCGATGGTACGGAGCCGTTTAACATTTTCAATGAAAAAAAAACACATAAATCATAATAAAAAACCAGTATTTTTTCAAAAAGAATCTTGTCCAGGACAAAAAAGATCATGTCCCAATTGACTCGAATCGGTCTCGTTGCGGAGGGGAAGGGTCAGGCTACACGGAAGTGTAGCCAACATGTCGAAAATAAAATCCATCCGGTCGTGAGAGCCTCAGTACACTTACTTTCTGGAAACGCCTCGTAGAATAACTATTTTAATTATTATGATTCGATTTTAAACAACAAATCAAGTCACCTTAAGTGATTTTAAGGATTTCAGATATTTTTACAATGAATTATTATGTCATTTATTTTTAATGTTCTCTTTTTTATATTACGAGTATCTCCTCAATTGTGAGAATGGAAAACTCTAATTCTAAATATTCACTGTAACGGAAAACCCTAATTTTAAATATTCACTGTAATGGAAAACCCTAATTCAAAATATTCACTCAAAATATAATAGAAAAAAATCATAAGTAAAACAAAAAGCACTTCATTTGACCAGTACTCCACGGACAGGGAGAGATCACCACGTAAACTGAAATGGAGAAATATTAGCTCTACACTTGATGATGACATTCCCACTAACATGGCTACACTTGATGATGACATTCCCACTAACATGGCTAGTAGCTATTGAACTTGAACTTGCATTCGTCAACCTATAAGTACGTTTTTATAGCTTATAAATATTATTCAATCTGTTTATCAACGATGTATTGTATTTTTTTATGAAGACTTGACCGGTTTAGATTAAGTTAAATATAATTTTGTACTAAAAAGACTGCTGTAATGAACCATAAATAAAAAAAATATATTCTGATCAACAACTTCTAAATGGCACAAACAAACTGATCAAGAACTTCTAAATGGCACAAACTGATCAACAACTTCTAAATGGCCGCAAATCATTATTAAATGCATAATGTTTTTTTTTTCTCTTTTTTTCAGGAAGCATCAATCAAAACAAACAATGGAAAAACAGCAATATATCTTGAATACCTTGGCACAAATGCAATCACTGATATACAACGCAGACAGTAAAAAAGTGATCCAAGATATCAAAGATCGAGATATTGTACTGTTCCTTGGCAACACTAGGGCTGGAAAGAGCACAACGGTCAACTATGTCATTGGAAATTCACTGCAAGCCATACAGCAGGTGAAGAAGAGGTACAAGATTATCAGCGCTACTGAACAGTACACAGGGCCTACCATCGGCCTGGGCTCAGTCTCTGAGACCTCCGTCCCCACTGCCTGGACTTCCACGAGGATATCCGGAGTCGTGGTGGATGCTCCTGGCTTCGGAGACAACAGAGGAGAAGCGCAAGATGTAGCCAATGCTTTTTATATCAAAGAACTACTCACTTATGCTACATCTGTTAAGTTCGTTATCATATGTGATATAGACACAATCATCAATGATAATATTGGACAATTTGTGAATCTCATTAATACTGTTAACACTATGATTCCTCAGTGCAACAGTCTACAGAGTGGAATGGTGCTTGCCTTCACTAAGGATGAACTGAATACAACTAGAGAGGAAGCATGTGAATACATGAAAGATAAAATACTCAACCAGTCACAAATCCAAATAGACAATAAGCCACTTGTACAATTCTTCGCAGATAACCCAAATAATATAGTCATCATCAAGATGCCGACTGCAGAAGGGATAATAAAGGAAGAAGACGGTGTATTTGACGATTTGATCAACTCCATTGAATATCATATTTTGAAAATGTCCAGAGAAGCTGTGTCCGCAGTTATGCCGGGAATATCTGACAAGTCGAGAAGGTTCATGCTAGAAGCCCGTGCCAGTCTGTCAGAGTTACGGGAATTCGATGGCATTTTAAAAGAAGCCGAAAACAATTTTACTTCTCAGGTGAACCAAAATGATATTACTTGTGTATCAATTGAACACGGGCAAGGAATAATAAATAGATTGGCTGTAATGGATCAGAGTGCGAAGACATTACTTAATTCCACTATGAGTGGTAAAGAATTAATACAAGGGTTTAGTGCATTGGTTCCAAGTGTATCGGGTTTGCAAGATATTGCTAAAATCGAGATGATGATGAAATTTGTGGAGTTTATAGATCAAGTGTTGCAAATAGGATCCAATAATCTGTTTATAAACAAAGTAAAAACAGTTCTCGGCAACATGTGCTGCAGTGTAGCTCAATGTACTGCAAATATAAATGATAAAATTGCCCGAATACGGGCGGCCGAGGAGGAGAGAAGATTGAGAGAAAAGGAAGAAGCGCTCAGAGTTCAAAGGGAACAAGAGGAGCAAAGGAGATTGGCAGAGTTACAGAGGATAAATGCAGAACAGGAAAAAATGTTGATCTTTGATCGGGTTTTTGATGGTACACATAGACCAATTACTGCTGATTGTGTTATTTCATAATATCATAAATTTACCTTAATATACACGAAATAAGAATGGCAGTATTCATGATCACATGATTGTTATAGAAACTATACTTTAAAGCATTCAGTCAGTGGAAATAATATATATATAGTATGTATATCTTAGTGATGGGTGTATCCGATGTATGTCTCACATTGATTTAAGTATCTCTATTGTACATGTACAAGAACGGTACACAGATTGTAGAGTAGGTGAATGGTTACCGTTCAATCTTCGGAGATTCCGGCGTGACTTCAATGAGTGCCGGTGAAGAGAAGAGATTGCTCATTAAACCAATAGAACTTTATAGAAATAAAAACAAGTCAACATTATTTGCTCCATTTTGCGTCCCTTATGTTTGAGCCCATCGCAAGTATCTCGATTGGACCGTTTATACTGCTAGCTCAAGACTTGTCACGGATTTATTGTGCGCAGGGGCCGTACGATCATCCGTCCAATTATATATAGTGATGATATTGAACTTAAATATACATATACAATTATTAAATAATTTTAAACAATGACTGTAATTTATTATTACTACTAGTTTTTGTATCTTCATGTTAGTTTAAGATAAAGTTTTGTATTATTTATCAATAATTTTAAGTACTTGTATAACCTGTCACATGTTCATTTGTATATAAAGACACTGTTGTGTCGTTAATTAAATAAATAAATAAAAATAAATAATGCGAATACAACACAAAGGGACGTTTTATTTTACAAGTAATACAACAAATAAATAATAACTCGTCTATGTGACACATACGTCCAATACAGTACATGTTTTGCAATTTAAATTCAACCTTTTGCAAATAAAATTCACCTTTTCGTAAATCAAATTCAACATTTTTAAATATAAAGATTAAAACTAATTGGAAGAAGATAATATTGTGGAAGTGCGGTTCATTTTGGACAATGTAAGCCTTCACAAGACGTAGAAAGCGCGTAATCTTGTGGATCAGACAAGGCATACTCTAGTTTTTCTGCCGCCATATTCTCCATCAAAGAAGTTTTTTTCAAAAATCAAATTATATATTGTACGTAATATACTACCTTGATCAAAAAGTTTTAGGACCGGCCACCGTGTGGCGCTGTCAGTCACCCGATTGGAATTCTTTTTTTTTTTGTTTGGTTACCACATCTATCATTGACACTTCCCTCTAAATTTCAGCGTCATAGCTTGACATTTGTAAAAGTTACGCTGTACTGAGTACATCTACCTTTGTGCGTGTTTTCGATTTTTTTACAAGTTTGAAAATGGCATCAACTCTGCATCAACGAGTTTGCATTAAATTTTGTGTGAAAAACGAATTTAACGGTCTGCAGACCTTGGAAATGTTGGAGAAGCGTTTTTCGGTGGCACGAATGCTTCAGAAGTGGTCGTGAGTCGGTCGAGGATGACGAACGCAGTGGCAGTCGAAAACCGATGAAAACATCGATAAAATCAAAGAAATGTTGGCCGAAAACCGCAAATTGACCATCAGAGAGCTGGCAGAAGACTTGAACATCGCTTATGCATCCGCTCAAGACATTTTGGTTTGAGATTTGGGCCTCAGACGTGTCACTGCAAAACTGGTACCGAAAGACCTCAATTTCATGCAAAAAAAGGACTGCGTTGAAATCGCGAAAGACATGATTTCCATGAGTTTTTGACCAAAAACAACACGACTACTATCCAGCAGCCTTTGAATTCACCTGATCTGGCTCCCTGCGACTTTTTCCTGTTCAACCGACTTAAAAAACCGTTTCGCGGAGCGCGTTACAGCACCCGAGAGGATGTCATGAAAAAATCGAAGACGGCTCAGATGGACATACCGAAAATTGAGTACCAGCGGTGTTTCGAGGATTGGATCAAGCGCTGGCGTAAGTGCGTTGCAGTCGACGGGGAGTATTTTGAAGGGGACCATATCGATTTTGATGAATAAATTTGTATTTTCGATTTTATGAATAAAGTCCTAAAACTTTTTGATCAAGGTAGTATTTATGAAAATTATGAACATAAACATATTAAAGTAAAAGGTAAGATATCATCACGCAAAGAAAAAGGAAGGGATGGTGAACAGGAAAGGAAAATCAGGAAGGAAACACGATATGTTATTGACTGTAAATTTAAAAAAATTCAGTCGCTCCTTAAAGCATGCCAAAGACGGACCGAATCTAGCATTGATTTATGATTGGTTTCAGAGTCTCACTGCGTGGACAGTAAAGGACGACGTAAAAAAAAGAAAATCGGTGAACTGGGAAGGCCAATAAACCATCTCTGTCTGAGTGTGGCGCAATCCCATTGTATTAAGATAAACTGTAGCTCAGTTATTGGCTGACCAATGACGTGTTTACTCTTGTTTTAAAAGTCAAACTTCACACGTAATTCGTATGTTTACTTTGAGTCCATGCATTTGTTAAATTTTTAAAACATAAAAAATCATTATTTATTGAAACATCTTATTTAAAAAAAACAGATGCGTGAGACTCTCGCGCGGTAGAAGTGAAACTTCTTAGCTCCTAGGAAAAGTTGATTTTATGCATTGCTTTTTTCCCATTTGTTAACGATTTTTTTCTTTATGATTAGGAAATGGTTATGTGGAATTTAATTCAAGAAAATCTCTCTTACTTAAATTTTAAAAAAAAAATTTTTTTTAATAATAAATAATAATAATTTTAATGATAAAAAATAATAATTTCAATAATAATTTTAATAATAACTGAATTGAACACTTAATAATATTAAATTAATATTTTTTAATATTAAATATATTAATATTTTTATGTTATTATAAATGACTTATTTTTAAATAATTATTTATTTATTATATTATTAATAATATTGTTATATTATATTATTAATTGATTATAATATAATAATTAATATTATAATATATGTATCATATATTATTATAATTATATATTAAATATAAATTATATGTTAAATAAATATTAAATAAAATAAAATAATTTAATATAAAATAAAATTAATAATTATTAAATATATTAATATAAAAATAATATATAACAAAAAATATTATTTTTTAAATTTTTAATGATAAATAATAATTTTAATAATAATTTAATACAGTGAATAATATTAATAATAATTAATAATAAATAATTATTAATATTAAAATAATTAATAATAATTTATTAATAAATCAAATATTTAATAATAATTAAATAATAATAAAACAATAAAATAATACACCTTTTCATTTTTCGTGACATTCAAGCCAATTTGCCCTACCGCGCCTATAGAAGTTTCACTTCAATAAATAATCCCTGCTACAAACATATATAGGAGTAAAATTGATGTAGGAATTGTTAAGGACAGATTGACGACGACAGATCGCCTGGTGTATAGCGGGCTATAGTCTCAGGGTGTATTTTGGGGAATCCCACACTCTTGATCGTTCCATCATCTCAGACATTTCTTCTTGTATGTACAGTACCTGGCAGTAATACACATAGTTCGTAGAGCGTCGTTTCTGTCGCACAATGTGCTAACCGCATTGTGCGACAGAAACGACGCTCTACAAACAATATGTATTACTTACTGCCGGGTACTGACCGTGTATTATCTCTGGTTCCTGCGCGAAATGTTTTCGATACCGTTAGACTATTTTCTCTGGGGTTACGTGAACAGCCAGGTCTATAAGAATGACCCCATATCAATACCTGAGATGAAGGACGAAATTATTTGCGTTATTGGTGAGTTAGAACCGCAATTATGCCAAAATGTCATTGAAAATTTTGACTAAAGAGTGGACATCTGTGGAGCCGCAAGAGGTGGACATTTGGCGGATATTGTTTATCTAATAGTGGCACAGTAAACAAAATAATCTATCTTTGCGATACCCCTCCAACCTCCTTATTCAGTACATATATATTAACAATAAAACTAGTACAAAGATATCAAGTAATTTTATTAACACAACCTTTTTATCAAGATAGGGAAATTATGATACAAAATACAACTTAATAATTAATGAGATATTTGGGGTTCATATGATTCGCAGGTTTTTATATTTGGAGAAATAATTTAAAAACACTCATTTCTTACTCAACTGATTTTAATTTTTCTCTTTTATTGTTGTTTATAATTGAAGAGGTAACATTAAAAAAAGATCATCAGATACAAAAAATGAGTTAATAAAGCAGATTTTTTCTTATCGATGGTACGGAGCCGTTATACATTTTCATTTCAATGAAAAAAAAGCACATAAATCATTTAAAAATCATAATAAAAAAACAGTATTTTTTCAAAAAGAATCTTGTCCAGGCTTCAAACCAATCAAAAAAGATCGTGTCCGAATTGACCGATCATAGCTTCCCAATTGTGTCTAGCTTCATACCAGATCACCAGCAACTGTCAGTTTTAAATCATACATGCAGTGTAATGTCATTATACAGCTTTATCTACCTACATATATTTATAGTTTTATAGTAATATTTCTTCTTATTTTGTAACACTTTACTTATTTTATTTGATTGAAATAAAAATAAATTACTCTACCCAATTCTTTTTTGCATAATATTTTTGAAATTGAATAAAAAACATCATGTCCCAGACCTGTTCAATCAAAAAAGATTAAAGTAGAATGGTTCACTCAAAAAGGATCATGTCCATATTTTAAACTAGAATAACTATTTTAATTATTATGATTCGATTTTAAACAACAAATCAAGTCACCTTAAGTGATTTTAAGGATTTCAGATATTTTTACAATGAATTATTACATCATATATTTTTAATGTTCTTTTTTTAATATTACCTCCTCAATTGTGAGAATGGAAAACTCTAATTCTAAATATTCACTGTAATGGAAAACCCTAATTTTAAATATTCACTGTTATGGAAAACCCTAATTCAAAATATTCACTCAAAATATAATAGAAAAAAATCATAAGTAAAACAAAAAGCACTTCATTTGACCAGTACTCCACGGACAGGGAAAGATCACGTAAACTGAAATGGAGAACTATTAGCTCTACACTTGATGATGACATTCCCACTAACATGGCTACACTTGATGATGACATTCCCACTAACATGGCTAGTAGCTATTGAACTTGAACTTGCATTCGTCAACCTATAAGTACGTTTTTATAGCTTATAAATATTATTCAATCCGTTTATCAACAATGTATTGTATTTTTTTATGAAGACTTCACGGGTTTAGATTAAGTTATATATAATTTTGTACTAAAAAGAATGCTGTAATGAACCATAAATAAAAAAAATATATTCTGATCAACAACTTCTAAATGGCACAAACAAACTGATCAACAACTTCTAAATGGCCGCAAATCATTATTAAATGCATAATGTTTTTTTTTCTCTTTTTTTCAGGAAGCATCAATCAAAACAAACAATGGAAAAACAACAATATATCTTGAATACCTTGGCACAAATGCAATCACTGATATACAACGCAGACAGTAAAAAAGTGATCCAAGATATCAGAGATCGAGATATTGTACTGTTCCTTGGCAACACTAGGGCTGGAAAGAGCACAACGGTCAACTATGTCATTGGAAATTCACTGCAAGCCATACAGCAGGTGAAGAAGAGATACAAGATTATCAGTGCTACTGAACAGTACACAGGGCCTACCATCGGCCTGGGCTCAGTCTCTGAGACCTCCGTCCCCACTGCCTGGACTTCCACGAGGATATCCGGAGTCGTGGTGGATGCTCCTGGCTTCGGAGACAACAGAGGAGAAGCGCAAGATGTAGCCAATGCTTTTTATATCAAAGAACTACTCACTTATGCTACATCTGTTAAGTTCGTTATCATATGTGATATAGACACAATCATCAATGATAATATTGGACAATTTGTGAATCTCATTAATACTGTTAACACTATGATTCCTCAGTGCAACAGTCTACAGAGTGGAATGGTGCTTGCCTTCACTAAGGATGAACTGAATACAACTAGAGAGGAAGCATGTGAATACATGAAAGATAAAATACTCAACCAGTCACAAATCCAAATAGACAATAAGCCACTTGTACAATTCTTCGCAGATAACCCAAATAATATAGTCATCATCAAGATGCCGACTGCAGAAGGGATAATAAAGGAAGAAGACGGTGTATTTGACGATTTGATCAACTCCATTGAATATCATA
The DNA here is from genome assembly GCA_949825065.1 of Odontocerum albicorne. NCBI lineage: Eukaryota > Metazoa > Arthropoda > Insecta > Trichoptera > Odontoceridae > Odontocerum > Odontocerum albicorne. Next base: position 32,219,548 of record OX463858.1, read on the forward strand.
TTTTGAAAATGTCCAGAGAAGCTGTGTCCGCAGTTATGCCGGGAATATCTGACAAGTCGAGAAGGTTCATGCTAGAAGCCCGCGCCAGTCTGTCAGAGTTACGGGAATTCGATGGCATTTTAAAAGAAGCCGAAAACAATTTTACTTCTCAGGTGAACCAAAATGATATTACTTGTGTATCAATTGAACACGGGCAAGGAATAATAAATAGATTGGCTGTAATGGATCAGAGTGCGAAGACATTACTTAATTCCACTATGAGTGGTAAAGAATTAATACAAGGGTTTAGTGCATTGGTTCCAAGTGTATCGGGTTTGCAAGATGTTACTAAAATCGAGATGATGATGAAATTTGTGGAGTTTATAGATCAAGTGTTGCAAATAGGATCCAATAATCTGTTTATAACCAAAGTAAAAACAGTTCTCGGCAACATGTGCTGCAGTGTAGCTCAATGTACTGCAAATATAAATGATAAAATTGCCCGAATACGGGCGGCCGAGGAAGAGAGAAGACTGAGAGAAAAGGAAGAAGCGCTCAGAGTTCAAAGGGAACAAGAGGAGCAAAGGAGATTGGCAGAGTTACAGAGGATAAATGCAGAACAGGAAAAAATGTTGATCTTTGATCGGGTTTTTGATGGTACACATAGACCAATTACTGCTGATTGTGTTATTTCATAATATCATAAATTTACCTTAATATACACGAAATAAGAATGGCAGTATTCATGATCACATGATTGTTATAGAAACTATACTTTAAAGCATTCAGTCAGTGGAAATAATATATATATATATAGTATGTATATCTTAGTGATGGGTGTATCCGATGTATGTCTCACATTGATTTAAGTATCTCTATTGTACATGTACAAGAACGGTACACAGATTGTAGAGTAGGTGAATGGTTACCGTTCAATCTTCGGAGATTCCGGCGTGACTTCAATGAGTGCCGGTGAAGAGAAGAGATTGCTCATTAAACCAATAGAACTTTATAGAAATAAAAACAAGTCAACATTATTTGCTCCATTTTGCGTCCCTTATGTTTGAGCCCATCGCAAGTATCTCGATTGGACCGTTTATACTGCTAGCTCAAGACTTGTCACGGATTTATTGTGCGCAGGGGCCGTACGATCATCCGTCCAATTATATATAGTGATAATATTGAACTTAAATATACATATACAATTATTAAATAATTTTAAACAATGACTGTAATTTATTATTACTACTAGTTTTTGTATCTTCATGTTAGTTTAAGATAAAGTTTTGTATTTTTTGTCAATAATTTTAAGTACTTGTATAACCTGTCACATGTTCATTTGTATATAAAGACACTGTTGTGTCGTTAATTAAATAAATAAATAAAAATAAATAATGCGAATACAACACAAAGGGACGTTTTATTTTACAAGTAATACAACAAATAAATAATAACTCGTCTATGTGACACATACGTCCAATACAGTACATGTTTTGCAATTTAAATTCAACCTTTTGCAAATAAAATTCACCTTTTCGTAAATCAAATTCAACATTTTTAAATATAAAGATTAAAACTAATTGGAAGAAGATAATATTGTGGAAGTGCGGTTCATTTTGGACAATGTAAGCCTTCACAAGACGTAGAAAGCGCGTAATCTTGTGGATCAGACAAGGCATACTCTAGTTTTTCTGCCGCCATATTCTCCATCAAAGAAGTTTTTTTCAAAAATCAAATTATATATTGTACGTAATATACTACCTTGATCAAAAAGTTTTAGGACCGGCCACCGTGTGGCGCTGTCAGTCACCCGATTGGAATTCTTTTTTTTTTTTGTTTGGTTACCACATCTATCATTGACACTTCCCTCTAAATTTCAGCGTCATAGCTTGACATTTGTAAAAGTTACGCTGTACTGAGTACATCTACCTTTGTGCGTGTTTTCGATTTTTTTACAAGTTTGAAAATGGCATCAACTCTGCATCAACGAGTTTGCATTAAATTTTGTGTGAAAAACGAATTTAACGGTCTGCAGACCTTGGAAATGTTGGAGAAGCGTTTTTCGGTGGCACGAATGCTTCAGAAGTGGTCGTGAGTCGGTCGAGGATGACGAACGCAGTGGCAGTCGAAAACCGATGAAAACATCGATAAAATCAAAGAAATGTTGGCCGAAAACCGCAAATTGACCATCAGAGAGCTGGCAGAAGACTTGAACATCGCTTATGCATCCGCTCAAGACATTTTGGTTTGAGATTTGGGCCTCAGACGTGTCACTGCAAAACTGGTACCGAAAGACCTCAATTTCATGCAAAAAAAGGACTGCGTTGAAATCGCGAAAGACATGATTTCCATGAGTTTTTGACCAAAAACAACACGACTACTATCCAGCAGCCTTTGAATTCACCTGATCTGGCTCCCTGCGACTTTTTCCTGTTCAACCGACTTAAAAAACCGTTTCGCGGAGCGCGTTACAGCACCCGAGAGGATGTCATGAAAAAATCGAAGACGGCTCAGATGGACATACCGAAAATTGAGTACCAGCGGTGTTTCGAGGATTGGATCAAGCGCTGGCGTAAGTGCGTTGCAGTCGACGGGGAGTATTTTGAAGGGGACCATATCGATTTTGATGAATAAATTTGTATTTTCGATTTTATGAATAAAGTCCTAAAACTTTTTGATCAAGGTAGTATTTATGAAAATTATGAACATAAACATATTAAAGTAAAAGGTAAGATATCATCACGCAAAGAAAAAGGAAGGGATGGTGAACAGGAAAGGAAAATCAGGAAGGAAACACGATATGTTATTGACTGTAAATTTAAAAAAATTCAGTCGCTCCTTAAAGCATGCCAAAGACGGACCGAATCTAGCATTGATTTATGATTGGTTTCAGAGTCTCACTGCGTGGACAGTAAAGGACGACGTAAAAAAAAGAAAATCGGTGAACTGGGAAGGCCAATAAACCCTCTCTGTCTGAGTGTGGCGCAATCCCATTGTATTAAGATAAACTGTAGCTCAGTTATTGGCTGACCAATGACGTGTTTACTCTTGTTTTAAAAGTCAAACTTCACACGTAATTCGTATGTTTACTTTGAGTCCATGCATTTGTTAAATTTTTAAAACATAAAAAAACATTATTTATTGAAACATCTTATTTAAAAAAAACAGATGCGTGAGACTCTCGCGCGGTAGAAGTGAAACTTCTTAGCTCCTAGGAAAAGTTGATTTTATGCATTGCTTTTTTCCCATTTGTTAACGATTTTTTTCTTTATGATTAGGAAATGGTTATGTGGAATTTAATTCAAGAAAATCTCTCTTACTTAAATTTAAAAAAAAATATTTTTTTTAATAATAAATAATAATAATTTTAATGATAAAAAATAATAATTTCAATAATAATTTTAATAATAACTGAATTGAACACTTAATAATATTAAATTAATATTTTTTAATATTAAATATATTAATATTTTTATGTTATTATAAATGACTTATTTTTAAATAATTATTTATTTATTATATTATTAATAATATTGTTATATTATATTATTAATTGATTATAATATAATAATTAATATTATAATATATGTATCATATATTATTATAATTATATATTAAATATAAATTATATGTTAAATAAATATTAAATAAAATAAAATAATTTAATATAAAATAAAATTAATAATTATTAAATATATTAATATAAAAATAATATATAACAAAAAATATTATTTTTTAAATTTTTAATGATAAATAATAATTTTAATAATAATTTAATACAGTGAATAATATTAATAATAATTAATAATAAATAATTATTAATATTAAAATAATTAATAATAATTTATTAATAAATCAAATATTTAATAATAATTAAATAATAATAAAACAATAAAATAATACACCTTTTCATTTTTCGTGACATTCAAGCCAATTTGCCCTACCGCGCCTATAGAAGTTTCACTTCAATAAATAATCCCTGCTACAAACATATATAGGAGTAAAATTGATGTAGGAATTGTTAAGGAGAGATTGACGACGACAGATCGCCTGGTGTATAGCGGGCTATAGTCTCAGGGTGTATTTTGGGGAATCCCACACTCTTGATCGTTCCATCATCTCAGACATTTCTTCTTGTATGTACAGTACCTGGCAGTAATACACATAGTTCGTAGAGCGTCGTTTCTGTCGCACAATGTGCTAACCGCATTGTGCGACAGAAACGACGCTCTACAAACAATATGTATTACTTACTGCCGGGTACTGACCGTGTATTATCTCTGGTTCCTGCGCGAAATGTTTTCGATACCGTTAGACTATTTTCTCTGGGGTTACGTGAACAGCCAGGTCTATAAGAATGACCCCATATCAATACCTGAGATGAAGGACGAAATTATTTGCGTTATTGGTGAGTTAGAACCGCAATTATGCCAAAATGTCATTGAAAATTTTGACTAAAGAGTGGACATCTGTGGAGCCGCAAGAGGTGGACATTTGGCGGATATTGTTTATCTAATAGTGGCACAGTAAACAAAATAATCTATCTTTGCGATACCCCTCCAACCTCCTTATTCAGTACATATATATTAACAATAAAACTAGTACAAAGATATCAAGTAATTTTATTAACACAACCTTTTTATCAAGATAGGGAAATTATGATACAAAATACAACTTAATAATTAATGAGATATTTGGGGTTCATATGATTCGCAGGTTTTTATATTTGGAGAAATAATTTAAAAACACTCATTTCTTACTCAACTGATTTTAATTTTTCTCTTTTATTGTTGTTTATAATTGAAGAGGTAACATTAAAAAAAGATCATCAGATACAAAAAATGAGTTAATAAAGCAGATTTTTTCTTATCGATGGTACGGAGCCGTTATACATTTTCATTTCAATGAAAAAAAAGCACATAAATCATTTAAAAATCATAATAAAAAAACAGTATTTTTTCAAAAAGAATCTTGTCCAGGCTTCAAACCAATCAAAAAAGATCGTGTCCGAATTGACCGATCATAGCTTCCCAATTGTGTCTAGCTTCATACCAGATCACCAGCAACTGTCAGTTTTAAATCATACATGCAGTGTAATGTCATTATACAGCTTTATCTACCTACATATATTTATAGTTTTATAGTAATATTTCTTCTTATTTTGTAACACTTTACTTATTTTATTTGATTGAAATAAAAATAAATTACTCTACCCAATTCTTTTTTGCATAATATTTTTGAAATTGAATAAAAAACATCATGTCCCAGACCTGTTCAATCAAAAAAGATTAAAGTAGAATGGTTCACTCAAAAAGGATCATGTCCATATTTTAAACTAGAATAACTATTTTAATTATTATGATTCGATTTTAAACAACAAATCAAGTCACCTTAAGTGATTTTAAGGATTTCAGATATTTTTACAATGAATTATTACATCATATATTTTTAATGTTCTTTTTTTAATATTACCTCCTCAATTGTGAGAATGGAAAACTCTAATTCTAAATATTCACTGTAATGGAAAACCCTAATTTTAAATATTCACTGTTATGGAAAACCCTAATTCAAAATATTCACTCAAAATATAATAGAAAAAAATCATAAGTAAAACAAAAAGCACTTCATTTGACCAGTACTCCACGGACAGGGAAAGATCACGTAAACTGAAATGGAGAACTATTAGCTCTACACTTGATGATGACATTCCCACTAACATGGCTACACTTGATGATGACATTCCCACTAACATGGCTAGTAGCTATTGAACTTGAACTTGCATTCGTCAACCTATAAGTACGTTTTTATAGCTTATAAATATTATTCAATCCGTTTATCAACAATGTATTGTATTTTTTTATGAAGACTTCACGGGTTTAGATTAAGTTATATATAATTTTGTACTAAAAAGAATGCTGTAATGAACCATAAATAAAAAAAATATATTCTGATCAACAACTTCTAAATGGCACAAACAAACTGATCAACAACTTCTAAATGGCCGCAAATCATTATTAAATGCATAATGTTTTTTTTTCTCTTTTTTTCAGGAAGCATCAATCAAAACAAACAATGGAAAAACAACAATATATCTTGAATACCTTGGCACAAATGCAATCACTGATATACAACGCAGACAGTAAAAAAGTGATCCAAGATATCAGAGATCGAGATATTGTACTGTTCCTTGGCAACACTAGGGCTGGAAAGAGCACAACGGTCAACTATGTCATTGGAAATTCACTGCAAGCCATACAGCAGGTGAAGAAGAGATACAAGATTATCAGTGCTACTGAACAGTACACAGGGCCTACCATCGGCCTGGGCTCAGTCTCTGAGACCTCCGTCCCCACTGCCTGGACTTCCACGAGGATATCCGGAGTCGTGGTGGATGCTCCTGGCTTCGGAGACAACAGAGGAGAAGCGCAAGATGTAGCCAATGCTTTTTATATCAAAGAACTACTCACTTATGCTACATCTGTTAAGTTCGTTATCATATGTGATATAGACACAATCATCAATGATAATATTGGACAATTTGTGAATCTCATTAATACTGTTAACACTATGATTCCTCAGTGCAACAGTCTACAGAGTGGAATGGTGCTTGCCTTCACTAAGGATGAACTGAATACAACTAGAGAGGAAGCATGTGAATACATGAAAGATAAAATACTCAACCAGTCACAAATCCAAATAGACAATAAGCCACTTGTACAATTCTTCGCAGATAACCCAAATAATATAGTCATCATCAAGATGCCGACTGCAGAAGGGATAATAAAGGAAGAAGACGGTGTATTTGACGATTTGATCAACTCCATTGAATATCATATTTTGAAAATGTCCAGAGAAGCTGTGTCCGCAGTTATGCCGGGAATATCTGACAAGTCGAGAAGGTTCATGCTAGAAGCCCGCGCCAGTCTGTCAGAGTTACGGGAATTCGATGGCATTTTAAAAGAAGCCGAAAACAATTTTACTTCTCAGGTGAACCAAAATGATATTACTTGTGTATCAATTGAACACGGGCAAGGAATAATAAATAGATTGGCTGTAATGGATCAGAGTGCGAAGACATTACTTAATTCCACTATGAGTGGTAAAGAATTAATACAAGGGTTTAGTGCATTGGTTCCAAGTGTATCGGGTTTGCAAGATGTTACTAAAATCGAGATGATGATGAAATTTGTGGAGTTTATAGATCAAGTGTTGCAAATAGGATCCAATAATCTGTTTATAACCAAAGTAAAAACAGTTCTCGGCAACATGTGCTGCAGTGTAGCTCAATGTACTGCAAATATAAATGATAAAATTGCCCGAATACGGGCGGCCGAGGAAGAGAGAAGACTGAGAGAAAAGGAAGAAGCGCTCAGAGTTCAAAGGGAACAAGAGGAGCAAAGGAGATTGGCAGAGTTACAGAGGATAAATGCAGAACAGGAAAAAATGTTGATCTTTGATCGGGTTTTTGATGGTACACATAGACCAATTACTGCTGATTGTGTTATTTCATAATATCATAAATTTACCTTAATATACACGAAATAATAATGGCAGTATTCATGATCACATGATTGTTATAGAAACTATACTTTAAAGCATTCAGTCAGTGGAAATAATATATATATAGTATGTATATCTTAGTGATGGGTGTATCCGATGTATGTCTCACATTGATTTAAGTATCTCTATTGTACATGTACAAGAACGGTACACAGATTGTAGAGTAGGTGAATGGTTACCGTTCAATCTTCGGAGATTCCGGCGTGACTTCAATGAGTGCCGGTGAAGAGAAGAGATTGCTCATTAAACCAATAGAACTTTATAGAAATAAAAACAAGTCAACATTATTTGCTCCATTTTGCGTCCCTTATGTTTGAGCCCATCGCAAGTATCTCGATTGGACCGTTTATACTGCTAGCTCAAGACTTGTCACGGATTTATTGTGCGCAGGGGCCGTACGATCATCCGTCCAATTATATATAGTGATAATATTGAACTTAAATATACATATACAATTATTAAATAATTTTAAACAATGACTGTAATTTATTATTACTACTAGTTTTTGTATCTTCATGTTAGTTTAAGATAAAGTTTTGTATTTTTTGTCAATAATTTTAAGTACTTGTATAACCTGTCACATGTTCATTTGTATATAAAGACACTGTTGTGTCGTTAATTAAATAAATAAATAAAAATAAATAATGCGAATACAACACAAAGGGACGTTTTATTTTACAAGTAATACAACAAATAAATAATAACTCGTCTATGTGACACATACGTCCAATACAGTACATGTTTTGCAATTTAAATTCAACCTTTTGCAAATAAAATTCACCTTTTCGTAAATCAAATTCAACATTTTTAAATATAAAGATTAAAACTAATTGGAAGAAGATAATATTGTGGAAGTGCGGTTCATTTTGGACAATGTAAGCCTTCACAAGACGTAGAAAGCGCGTAATCTTGTGGATCAGACAAGGCATACTCTAGTTTTTCTGCCGCCATATTCTCCATCAAAGAAGTTTTTTTCAAAAATCAAATTATATATTGTACGTAATATACTACCTTGATCAAAAAGTTTTAGGACCGGCCACCGTGTGGCGCTGTCAGTCACCCGATTGGAATTCTTTTTTTTTTTTGTTTGGTTACCACATCTATCATTGACACTTCCCTCTAAATTTCAGCGTCATAGCTTGACATTTGTAAAAGTTACGCTGTACTGAGTACATCTACCTTTGTGCGTGTTTTCGATTTTTTTACAAGTTTGAAAATGGCATCAACTCTGCATCAACGAGTTTGCATTAAATTTTGTGTGAAAAACGAATTTAACGGTCTGCAGACCTTGGAAATGTTGGAGAAGCGTTTTTCGGTGGCACGAATGCTTCAGAAGTGGTCGTGAGTCGGTCGAGGATGACGAACGCAGTGGCAGTCGAAAACCGATGAAAACATCGATAAAATCAAAGAAATGTTGGCCGAAAACCGCAAATTGACCATCAGAGAGCTGGCAGAAGACTTGAACATCGCTTATGCATCCGCTCAAGACATTTTGGTTTGAGATTTGGGCCTCAGACGTGTCACTGCAAAACTGGTACCGAAAGACCTCAATTTCATGCAAAAAAAGGACTGCGTTGAAATCGCGAAAGACATGATTTCCATGAGTTTTTGACCAAAAACAACACGACTACTATCCAGCAGCCTTTGAATTCACCTGATCTGGCTCCCTGCGACTTTTTCCTGTTCAACCGACTTAAAAAACCGTTTCGCGGAGCGCGTTACAGCACCCGAGAGGATGTCATGAAAAAATCGAAGACGGCTCAGATGGACATACCGAAAATTGAGTACCAGCGGTGTTTCGAGGATTGGATCAAGCGCTGGCGTAAGTGCGTTGCAGTCGACGGGGAGTATTTTGAAGGGGACCATATCGATTTTGATGAATAAATTTGTATTTTCGATTTTATGAATAAAGTCCTAAAACTTTTTGATCAAGGTAGTATTTATGAAAATTATGAACATAAACATATTAAAGTAAAAGGTAAGATATCATCACGCAAAGAAAAAGGAAGGGATGGTGAACAGGAAAGGAAAATCAGGAAGGAAACACGATATGTTATTGACTGTAAATTTAAAAAAATTCAGTCGCTCCTTAAAGCATGCCAAAGACGGACCGAATCTAGCATTGATTTATGATTGGTTTCAGAGTCTCACTGCGTGGACAGTAAAGGACGACGTAAAAAAAAGAAAATCGGTGAACTGGGAAGGCCAATAAACCATCTCTGTCTGAGTGTGGCGCAATCCCATTGTATTAAGATAAACTGTAGCTCAGTTATTGGCTGACCAATGACGTGTTTACTCTTGTTTTAAAAGTCAAACTTCACACGTAATTCGTATGTTTACTTTGAGTCCATGCATTTGTTAAATTTTTAAAACATAAAAAATCATTATTTATTGAAACATCTTATTTAAAAAAAACAGATGCGTGAGACTCTCGCGCGGTAGAAGTGAAACTTCTTAGCTCCTAGGAAAAGTTGATTTTATGCATTGCTTTTTTCCCATTTGTTAACGATTTTTTTCTTTATGATTAGGAAATGGTTATGTGGAATTTAATTCAAGAAAATCTCTCTTACTTAAATTTAAAAAAAATATTTTTTTTAATAATAAATAATAATAATTTTAATGATAAAAAATAATAATTTCAATAATAATTTTAATAATAACTGAATTGAACACTTAATAATATTAAATTAATATTTTTTAATATTAAATATATTAATATTTTTATGTTATTATAAATGACTTATTTTTAAATAATTATTTATTTATTATATTATTAATAATATTGTTATATTATATTATTAATTGATTATAATATAATAATTAATATTATAATATATGTATCATATATTATTATAATTATATATTAAATATAAATTATATGTTAAATAAATATTAAATAAAATAAAATAATTTAATATAAAATAAAATTAATAATTATTAAATATATTAATATAAAAATAATATATAACAAAAAATATTATTTTTTAAATTTTTAATGATAAATAATAATTTTAATAATAATTTAATACAGTGAATAATATTAATAATAATTAATAATAAATAATTATTAATATTAAAATAATTAATAATAATTTATTAATAAATCAAATATTTAATAATAATTAAATAATAATAAAACAATAAAATAATACACCTTTTAATTTTTCGTGACATTCAAGCCAATTTGCCCTACCGCGCCTATAGAAGTTTCACTTCAATAAATAATCCCTGCTACAAACATATATAGGAGTAAAATTGATGTAGGAATTGTTAAGGACAGATTGACGACGACAGATCGCCTGGTGTATAGCGGGCTATAGTCTCAGGGTGTATTTTGGGGAATCCCACACTCTTGATCGTTCCATCATCTCAGACATTTCTTCTTGTATGTACAGTACCTGGCAGTAATACACATAGTTCGTAGAGCGTCGTTTCTGTCGCACAATGTGCTAACCGCATTGTGCGACAGAAACGACGCTCTACAAACAATATGTATTACTTACTGCCGGGTACTGACCGTGTATTATCTCTGGTTCCTGCGCGAAATGTTTTCGATACCGTTAGACTATTTTCTCTGGGGTTACGTGAACAGCCAGGTCTATAAGAATGACCCCATATCAATACCTGAGATGAAGGACGAAATTATTTGCGTTATTGGTGAGTTAGAACCGCAATTATGCCAAAATGTCATTGAAAATTTTGACTAAAGAGTGGACATCTGTGGAGCCGCAAGAGGTGGACATTTGGCGGATATTGTTTATCTAATAGTGGCACAGTAAACAAAATAATCTATCTTTGCGATACCCCTCCAACCTCCTTATTCAGTACATATATATTAACAATAAAACTAGTACAAAGATATCAAGTAATTTTATTAACACAACCTTTTTATCAAGATAGGGAAATTATGATACAAAATACAACTTAATAATTAATGAGATATTTGGGGTTCATATGATTCGCAGGTTTTTATATTTGGAGAAATAATTTAAAAACACTCATTTCTTACTCAACTGATTTTAATTTTCTCTTTTATTGTTGTTTATAATTGAAGAGGTAACATTAAAAAAAGATCATCAGATACAAAAAATGAGTTAATAAAGCAGATTTTTTCTTATCGATGGTACGGAGCCGTTATACATTTTCATTTCAATGAAAAAAAAGCACATAAATCATTTAAAAATCATAATAAAAAAACAGTATTTTTTCAAAAAGAATCTTGTCCAGGCTTCAAACCAATCAAAAAAGATCGTGTCCGAATTGACCGATCATAGCTTCCCAATTGTGTCTAGCTTCATACCAGATCACCAGCAACTGTCAGTTTTAAATCATACATGCAGTGTAATGTCATTATACAGCTTTATCTACCTACATATATTTATAGTTTTATAGTAATATTTCTTCTTATTTTGTAACACTTTACTTATTTTATTTGATTGAAATAAAAATAAATTACTCTACCCAATTCTTTTTTGCATAATATTTTTGAAATTGAATAAAAAACATCATGTCCCAGACCTGTTCAATCAAAAAAGATTAAAGTAGAATGGTTCACTCAAAAAGGATCATGTCCATATTTTAAACTAGAATAACTATTTTAATTATTATGATTCGATTTTAAACAACAAATCAAGTCACCTTAAGTGATTTTAAGGATTTCAGATATTTTTACAATGAATTATTACATCATATATTTTTAATGTTCTTTTTTTAATATTACCTCCTCAATTGTGAGAATGGAAAACTCTAATTCTAAATATTCACTGTAATGGAAAACCCTAATTTTAAATATTCACTGTTATGGAAAACCCTAATTCAAAATATTCACTCAAAATATAATAGAAAAAAATCATAAGTAAAACAAAAAGCACTTCATTTGACCAGTACTCCACGGACAGGGAAAGATCACGTAAACTGAAATGGAGAACTATTAGCTCTACACTTGATGATGACATTCCCACTAACATGGCTACACTTGATGATGACATTCCCACTAACATGGCTAGTAGCTATTGAACTTGAACTTGCATTCGTCAACCTATAAGTACGTTTTTATAGCTTATAAATATTATTCAATCCGTTTATCAACAATGTATTGTATTTTTTTATGAAGACTTCACGGGTTTAGATTAAGTTATATATAATTTTGTACTAAAAAGAATGCTGTAATGAACCATAAATAAAAAAAATATATTCTGATCAACAACTTCTAAATGGCACAAACAAACTGATCAACAACTTCTAAATGGCCGCAAATCATTATTAAATGCATAATGTTTTTTTTTCTCTTTTTTTCAGGAAGCATCAATCAAAACAAACAATGGAAAAACAACAATATATCTTGAATACCTTGGCACAAATGCAATCACTGATATACAACGCAGACAGTAAAAAAGTGATCCAAGATATCAGAGATCGAGATATTGTACTGTTCCTTGGCAACACTAGGGCTGGAAAGAGCACAACGGTCAACTATGTCATTGGAAATTCACTGCAAGCCATACAGCAGGTGAAGAAGAGATACAAGATTATCAGTGCTACTGAACAGTACACAGGGCCTACCATCGGCCTGGGCTCAGTCTCTGAGACCTCCGTCCCCACTGCCTGGACTTCCACGAGGATATCCGGAGTCGTGGTGGATGCTCCTGGCTTCGGAGACAACAGAGGAGAAGCGCAAGATGTAGCCAATGCTTTTTATATCAAAGAACTACTCACTTATGCTACATCTGTTAAGTTCGTTATCATATGTGATATAGACACAATCATCAATGATAATATTGGACAATTTGTGAATCTCATTAATACTGTTAACACTATGATTCCTCAGTGCAACAGTCTACAGAGTGGAATGGTGCTTGCCTTCACTAAGGATGAACTGAATACAACTAGAGAGGAAGCATGTGAATACATGAAAGATAAAATACTCAACCAGTCACAAATCCAAATAGACAATAAGCCACTTGTACAATTCTTCGCAGATAACCCAAATAATATAGTCATCATCAAGATGCCGACTGCAGAAGGGATAATAAAGGAAGAAGACGGTGTATTTGACGATTTGATCAACTCCATTGAATATCATATTTTGAAAATGTCCAGAGAAGCTGTGTCCGCAGTTATGCCGGGAATATCTGACAAGTCGAGAAGGTTCATGCTAGAAGCCCGCGCCAGTCTGTCAGAGTTACGGGAATTCGATGGCATTTTAAAAGAAGCCGAAAACAATTTTACTTCTCAGGTGAACCAAAATGATATTACTTGTGTATCAATTGAACATGGGCAAGGAATAATAAATAGATTGGCTGTAATGGATCAGAGTGCGAAGACATTACTTAATTCCACTATGAGTGGTAAAGAATTAATACAAGGGTTTAGTGCATTGGTTCCAAGTGTATCGGGTTTGCAAGATGTTACTAAAATCGAGATGATGATGAAATTTGTGGAGTTTATAGATCAAGTGTTGCAAATAGGATCCAATAATCTGTTTATAACCAAAGTAAAAACAGTTCTCGGCAACATGTGCTGCAGTGTAGCTCAATGTACTGCAAATATAAATGATAAAATTGCCCGAATACGGGCGGCCGAGGAAGAGAGAAGATTGAGAGAAAAGGAAGAAGCGCTCAGAGTTCAAAGGGAACAAGAGGAGCAAAGGAGATTGGCAGAGTTACAGAGGATAAATGCAGAACAGGAAAAAATGTTGATCTTTGATCGGGTTTTTGATGGTACACATAGACCAATTACTGCTGATTGTGTTATTTCATAATATCATAAATTTACCTTAATATACACGAAATAAGAATGGCAGTATTCATGATCACATGATTGTTATAGAAACTATACTTTAAAGCATTCAGTCAGTGGAAATAATATATATAGTATGTATATCTTAGTGATGGGTGTATCCGACGTATGTCTCACATTGATTTAAGTATCTCTATTGTACATGTACAAGAACGGTACACAGATTGTAGAGTAGGTGAATGGTTACCGTTCAATCTTCGGAGATTCCGGCGTGACTTCAATGAGTGCCGGCGAAGAGAAAAGATTGCTCATTAAACCAATAGAACTTTATAGAAATAAAAACAAGTCAACATTTAAGACGATAATATATTTGCTCCATTTAGTGTCCCTTATGTTTGAGCCCATCGCAAGTATCTCGATTGGACCGTTTATACTGCTAGCTCAAGACTTGTCATGGATTTATTGTGCGCAGGGGCCGTACGATCATCCGTCCAATCATATATAGTGATAATATTGAACTTAAATATACATATAAAATTATTAAATAATTTTAAACAATGACTGTAATTTATTATTACTACTGCTTTTTGTATCTTCATGTTAGTTTAACTCATTCGCGTCGGGTCGTTTTTTTGTCCATCTTTATTGTGTAGCGGGGCCGAATTCACGAAATGATGCAAAAAAATATGTTTTAGAAAAAACGCCGTAACTTTTTAACCAATCGTTATATTTCAAAATAACTTGAAGTCAGGTGTTAGAATACTTCGCTCTACAATATTTTTAATTTTTAAACTTTACAGTGGTTCTCAAACTTTTTAAATATTTAAAAATAAATATATTCAAAAAAATATATGTACCTTTAGTATTTTAGCAAAATTAAAATATTATCTAATTTCAGTGATATTATGCCATACTTTTTTAGAAAATTTGAAAATATTGATCTGCGGTTCTCAATTATAAATAATTTATTTAAACTAAGTCGTTTTAGAAAAATGTTTTAGAAAAAACGCCGTAACTTTTTAACCAATCGTTATATGTCAAAATAATTTGATGTCAGGTGTTAGAATACTTCGCTCTACAATATTTTTTATTTTTAAACTTTACAGTGGTTCTCAAACTTTTTAAATATTTAAAAATAAATATATTCAAAAAAATATATGTACCTTTAGTATTTTAGCAAAATTAAAATATTATCTAATTTCAGTGATATTATGCCATACTTTTTTAGAAAATTTGAAAATATTGATCTGCGGTTCTCAATTATATATAATTTATTTAAACTAAGTCGTTTAAATGGAAAGACGTCTATATTTACATATAATTTATAATTTTAATAATCTATTAAATGTTTGCCGTGACATCTGTTGGATGAAATTGAAATATTTATCGCGGTAGACCGATTTTTTTACGGCCAAAGTGTCACATGGCAGAAGACGCACGGGTGCGTAACCCGCGACCACGTATGGAGACTGAAGACTCACCCATGCGTAACCCGACGCGAATGAGTTAAGATAAAGTTTTGTATTTTTTGTCAATAATTTGAAGTACTTGTATAATCTGTCACATGTTCATTTGTATATAAAGACACTGTTGTGTCGTTAATTAAATAAATAAAAATAAATGATGCGAATATATAATATAAAGGACACCAAATGAACCAAAATATATTCTCACCTGAACCTTTATACCGTGTTTTATTTCACCCAAGTCCTACCAGTAAAAATTGGATCTCTTTACTTAGCTGTCACCAAGACTCATTGGAGTCACGCAATCATCCTCTATTTTAGTCTGTATTGGCGCTGTATAATGGGGGTTGTATCGGACGTGTGCCGTCACCCTTGTGTGTGTATGTGGTATAATGTGATGTGTAGATCTGGATATTAAATTTATGCTATTTGTAATAGTTTGAAATGTACGAGTATATGTTTTTGTATCTTTG
This sequence comes from Odontocerum albicorne, assembly GCA_949825065.1. NCBI lineage: Eukaryota > Metazoa > Arthropoda > Insecta > Trichoptera > Odontoceridae > Odontocerum > Odontocerum albicorne. Next base: position 32,235,764 of record OX463858.1, read on the forward strand.
TAATAGTATGTAACACGAAATATTAGACATAGTATGTTGAAATGGTTATGTATTTGTATGATCATTGTATGTGTATAATTCATTACATATGTTTGTATATGTAAATCTTTGCTTGTATGGAAAATGTTAGTCAGCTTGACCCCGATCAGGTTCGCGACCGCAATGGAAATAAAGGACTTGCGGCGGGCCATCGGGTGTAGATCGCGGGCCAGTCGGCCTAAGCATCGCTCAGAACCCCGAAAGTTGTTGTATTTCGCGGGCAATGGGCGCTTGTGACGGCCGACTGACCATTAATATAGAGGGCCCCCTGGTTTTGAAAATATATTAATACTTCTCAGTAACAACCGACTATACTGCGTTTTACTTGAGACCCGCTACCTTACTTCGACTGCCTGAGAGGAATCTCTCCCTGCTACCTTCTTCTTCTTCTACTGGATCTTCGCTACCTCGATTCTCTGAGCGCTACGCGGCAACCAACGTGCCTATCTACAGTCTTTGTGCCCCGTCCGGTACAGGGGTCATATGTATACTAGCTGAAACGCAGAAATCCTACAAGTACTAAAGATAGAGCCACTTTCATTGTAAATTACAAAATCTCAATTGTCAAGTGTTCATGGGCATATCAAGTGCGATACAGGAAAATCAGTTGTATGAAAACATACTGTAAGTTGACAGGGAGGCAGAGCTCATCAGATGGCCATATAATTTATGTAGAGCTTTAGCCACGTGGACGGTTTTCTCCAAGCTAATCGGTCATTCGGTTCAAACCAGCAACTATCCGCACAAAAGTCCAACATATTAACCATGTAGATATTCAGCCAATGGCAGGCTGGTATAAAATATCCTGAGTTCAATAATTTGTGTGTTACTTGTGTATAGTCATATTGGTGATATGGACATATTTAAGACCATTGTCAGAAGTCACCTTACTTGGCCTCTTGAGTCAGATAAGGACTGGGTTTAAAGCTGCTTGAGTAGATATGCAACTCGAAGTTCGTCTTTGTCCATGTTGTAAATACTGTCACACACAGAAAGGTTATAATAACCTCTTATTTTTCGGGTATAATTGAGAATAAAACCCAAAACTTTGGCCGGAAGACAAGCGACTACCAACTAGGCTATGGCGACGTCGACATTTTTCAGAGCTCCAGTTATTTATTGAGTTCTTAAAAATTGCATGAAATTTATTTTAAAAAGTCGATGTTGCGAATCATTCGGTCTTAACGAAATTCACTTTGTAACATGCTGCGATTGTCCTTCTCGGTAAGGGTCAACCTGCAAGTATAGGTGAAGCTCGCCTACACCTCTAGCCAGGGATGACTCTTCGCGTGATCTTAAACCTGTCTCGAGGCAAAGTTGACAACAACTTCGATGGCATCATTTACCATCTGAAGACAGACATTCGTCAATAATTTCCTAAGGGATCTTCACTGAGCCTCACGTTGGTTCATCGTCGGACTGATTGGCTACTCCAATATATCATAGTGGCGTCAAAGGTTCGTTTTGCTGCATTTGAAGTTTTCTGTGAAAGTTCTCGCTAGGCTGTTTGAACTCAAGACCTTAAGGCTAAGGCCACACCAAATTGCTTCGCTAGGTGCTACGTGACTAATAGATTAGGTGACTTCATGCTTGGCCACACCAAAGTGATTCGCACAAATTTATTTGACATTTGGTAGCGGCTGAGTCAACAAACGATGCCACTCTCAAAACTAACCAATTTGATTACAACTTACCTTATCTTTATTTACTTCCTGTGCAACTTCATTCTAAAGTGATTTTATTACAGGTACATTTTTGTGTAATTTCCTCGATGGGTTCCACAAAGGTTACCTTTTATACACAGCTGTTATTAAAACTTCCTAAATCTTGTAAAATCACTTGGTGACACATTAAAATTAACCAACACGTCTGTTCGCTAGGAGACTCACTAGGTGACTAATCGTCACGTAACGTGGCGTGAAGCGTGCAGTGTGGCCATTGCGATAGCATGCGGTGCGTTGGTTCGCTAGGATATGTCGCCTAGCTCGCAGTGTAGCTCTAAGCACCAAGCAAGGCTCCAACCTGTGTGGCCGAGGCTGAAAAGTATTTTTACTATACTGCGAGAAATTTTCCTTCTCTCGTGGGTAAAGAATAGTATCAATTACGGACCTTAAGTCCGTAGTTGATACTATTGTTTACCCACTCGCTACCAAAGGAAGAGTCTTTGGGCAGTTATTTTTTCCTTCGCTACCGGAGGAAGATATTCATTAAGAGGTACCTAATCTAGTGGTCACAGCCACCACCTTGCTACCTTTACATTCAACTAATAAATAATTATTATGTAACATTTTTAAATCTTCAAATAATAATGAGTTCGCTCTGTAAACAGTGCTATATGAATTATCCCTTTGGTATTATTCTCTCTATAACCCTTTTCCTTGGATGAACAATTGTCTTACACTGCGACTGTTATTCCATGATCAAAGATCCCGTTCAAGGAAATTAAAAATAAATACAATTAATTAATGTTTTTTATTTATATTCAGTCCCATTGAGAAAATAGTTTATCAATAAAATATCTAGAGACCAGCTCACTTGAAATAAATTTAAAAAATTACGGTAACTCAAATAATTATAAAAGAAAAAATAACAGAAAGAATTCATCTGAACCATTGTTTCTCTACCCTGAGTTGCGATCCCCAGGGAGGTCGAGGAAGGTGAAATATCAGGTCACGAAAATAAAAAAAAGATTGTATGTACAAAAAGAAAATAACACGTTTTCTGAGAAAAACCTAACACATTTACTGTAAGAAAATCTGAGTCACTGTTTACTCCAGTGGTTACCTCTGTATAGATATTCTGTTATATAGCTAGTGACAGTGTGTAGTAGGTAGCCATGTTATAGTCAAACTTAGGAATAAAATGTAATTATTAAAAATATCAAGATATGAACGAAAACTAATATTTAGTAGAAGGCATGGTAAAGAAAGATCAACAAAAGTATGGTTGGATAAATGATATTTTGAATGAAGGAAATGTAGGATTTGTATGAGGCGTATGGGTATATTGAGATAGGAAAGTCTGGTCTCTGACTACCCAGACGGGGAAATAGTGTGATGGTGGATGTATGTGTATTAAAGATATTAACTTTATGTATGGGTATATTGAGATAGGAAAGTCTGGTCTCTGACTACCCAGACGGGGAAATAGTGTGATGGTGGATGTATGTGTATTAAAGATATTAACTTTATGTATGGGTATATTGAGATAGGAAAGTCTGGTCTCTGACTACCCAGACGGGGAAATAGTGTGATGGTGGATGTATGTGTATTAAAGATATTAACTTTATGTATGGGTATATTGAGATAGGAAAGTCTGGTCTCTGACTACCCAGACGGGGAAATAGTGTGATGGTGGATGTATGTGTATTAAAGATATTAACTTTATGTATGGGTATATTGAGATAGGAAAGTCTGGTCTCTGACTACCCAGACGGGGAAATAGTGTGATGGTGGATGTATGTGTATTAAAGATATTAACTTTATGTATGGGTATATTGAGATAGGAAAGTCTGGTCTCTGACTACCCAGACGGGGAAATAGTGTGGTGTATGTATGTGTATTAAAGATATTAACTTTATGTATGGGTATATTGAGATAGGAAAGTCTGGTCTCTGACTACCCAGACGGGGAAATAGTGTGATGGTGGATGTATGTGTATTAAAGATATTAACTTTATGTATGGGTATATTGAGATAGGAAAGTCTGGTCTCTGACTACCCAGACGGGGAAATAGTGTGATGGTGGATGTATGTGTATTAAAGATATTAACTTTATGTATGGGTATATTGAGATAGGAAAGTCTGGTCTCTGACTACCCAGACGGGGAAATAGTGTGATGGTGGATGTATGTGTATTAAAGATATTAACTTTATGTATGGGTATATTGAGATAGGAAAGTCTGGTCTCTGACTACCCAGACGGGGAAATAGTGTGATGGTGGATGTATGTGTATTAAAGATATTAACTTTATGTATGGGTATATTGAGATAGGAAAGTCTGGTCTCTGACTACCCAGACGGGGAAATAGTGTGGTGTATGTATGTGTATTAAAGATATTAACTTTATGTATGGGTATATTGAGATAGGAAAGTCTGGTCTCTGACTACCCAGACGGGGAAATAGTGTGATGGTGGATGTATGTGTATTAAAGATATTAACTTTATGTATGGGTATATTGAGATAGGAAAGTCTGGTCTCTGACTACCCAGACGGGGAAATAGTGTGATGGTGGATGTATGTGTATTAAAGATATTAACTTTATGTATGGGTATATTGAGATAGGAAAGTCTGGTCTCTGACTACCCAGACGGGGAAATAGTGTGATGGTGGATGTATGTGTATTAAAGATATTAACTTTATGTATGGGTATATTGAGATAGGAAAGTCTGGTCTCTGACTACCCAGACGGGGAAATAGTGTGATGGTGGATGTATGTGTATTAAAGATATTAACTTTATGTATGGGTATATTGAGATAGGAAAGTCTGGTCTCTGACTACCCAGACGGGGAAATAGTGTGATGGTGGATGTATGTGTATTAAAGATATTAACTTTATGTATGGGTATATTGAGATAGGAAAGTCTGGTCTCTGACTACCCAGACGGGGAAATAGTGTGGTGTATGTATGTGTATTAAAGATATTAACTTTATGTATGGGTATATTGAGATAGGAAAGTCTGGTCTCTGACTACCCAGACGGGGAAATAGTGTGATGGTGGATGTATGTGTATTAAAGATATTAACTTTATGTATGGGTATATTGAGATAGGAAAGTCTGGTCTCTGACTACCCAGACGGGGAAATAGTGTGATGGTGGATGTATGTGTATTAAAGATATTAACTTTATGTATGGGTATATTGAGATAGGAAAGTCTGGTCTCTGACTACCCAGACGGGGAAATAGTGTGATGGTGGATGTATGTGTATTAAAGATATTAACTTTATGTATGGGTATATTGAGATAGGAAAGTCTGGTCTCTGACTACCCAGACGGGGAAATAGTGTGATGGTGGATGTATGTGTATTAAAGATATTAACTTTATGTATGGGTATATTGAGATAGGAAAGTCTGGTCTCTGACTACCCAGACGGGGAAATAGTGTGGTGTATGTATGTGTATTAAAGATATTAACTTTATGTATGGGTATATTGAGATAGGAAAGTCTGGTCTCTGACTACCCAGACGGGGAAATAGTGTGATGGTGGATGTATGTGTATTAAAGATATTAACTTTATGTATGGGTATATTGAGATAGGAAAGTCTGGTCTCTGACTACCCAGACGGGGAAATAGTGTGATGGTGGATGTATGTGTATTAAAGATATTAACTTTATGTATGGGTATATTGAGATAGGAAAGTCTGGTCTCTGACTACCCAGACGGGGAAATAGTGTGATGGTGGATGTATGTGTATTAAAGATATTAACTTTATGTATGGGTATATTGAGATAGGAAAGTCTGGTCTCTGACTACCCAGACGGGGAAATAGTGTGATGGTGGATGTATGTGTATTAAAGATATTAACTTTATGTATGGGTATATTGAGATAGGAAAGTCTGGTCTCTGACTACCCAGACGGGGAAATAGTGTGATGGTGGATGTATGTGTATTAAAGATATTAACTTTATGTATGGGTATATTGAGATAGGAAAGTCTGGTCTCTGACTACCCAGACGGGGAAATAGTGTGATGGTGGATGTATGTGTATTAAAGATATTAACTTTATGTATGGGTATATTGAGATAGGAAAGTCTGGTCTCTGACTACCCAGACGGGGAAATAGTGTGGTGTATGTATGTGTATTAAAGATATTAACTTTATGTATGGGTATATTGAGATAGGAAAGTCTGGTCTCTGACTACCCAGACGGGGAAATAGTGTGATGGTGGATGTATGTGTATTAAAGATATTAACTTTATGTATGGGTATATTGAGATAGGAAAGTCTGGTCTCTGACTACCCAGACGGGGAAATAGTGTGATGGTGGATGTATGTGTATTAAAGATATTAACTTTATGTATGGGTATATTGAGATAGGAAAGTCTGGTCTCTGACTACCCAGACGGGGAAATAGTGTGATGGTGGATGTATGTGTATTAAAGATATTAACTTTATGTATGGGTATATTGAGATAGGAAAGTCTGGTCTCTGACTACCCAGACGGGGAAATAGTGTGATGGTGGATGTATGTGTATTAAAGATATTAACTTTATGTATGGGTATATTGAGATAGGAAAGTCTGGTCTCTGACTACCCAGACGGGGAAATAGTGTGATGGTGGATGTATGTGTATTAAAGATATTAACTTTATGTATGGGTATATTGAGATAGGAAAGTCTGGTCTCTGACTACCCAGACGGGGAAATAGTGTGATGGTGGATGTATGTGTATTAAAGATATTAACTTTATGTATGGGTATATTGAGATAGGAAAGTCTGGTCTCTGACTACCCAGACGGGGAAATAGTGTGATGGTGGATGTATGTGTATTAAAGATATTAACTTTATGTATGGGTATATTGAGATAGGAAAGTCTGGTCTCTGACTACCCAGACGGGGAAATAGTGTGATGGTGGATGTATGTGTATTAAAGATATTAACTTTATGTATGGGTATATTGAGATAGGAAAGTCTGGTCTCTGACTACCCAGACGGGGAAATAGTGTGATGGTGGATGTATGTGTATTAAAGATATTAACTTTATGTATGGGTATATTGAGATAGGAAAGTCTGGTCTCTGACTACCCAGACGGGGAAATAGTGTGATGGTGGATGTATGTGTATTAAAGATATTAACTTTATGTATGGGTATATTGAGATAGGAAAGTCTGGTCTCTGACTACCCAGACGGGGAAATAGTGTGATGGTGGATGTATGTGTATTAAAGATATTAACTTTATGTATGGGTATATTGAGATAGGAAAGTCTGGTCTCTGACTACCCAGACGGGGAAATAGTGTGATGGTGGATGTATGTGTATTAAAGATATTAACTTTATGTATGGGTATATTGAGATAGGAAAGTCTGGTCTCTGACTACCCAGACGGGGAAATAGTGTGATGGTGGATGTATGTGTATTAAAGATATTAACTTTATGTATGGGTATATTGAGATAGGAAAGTCTGGTCTCTGACTACCCAGACGGGGAAATAGTGTGATGGTGGATGTATGTGTATTAAAGATATTAACTTTATGTATGGGTATATTGAGATAGGAAAGTCTGGTCTCTGACTACCCAGACGGGGAAATAGTGTGGTGTATGTATATGTGTTAAAGATATTATCATTGTAATTTATTTTTATCAAACACTGTTTATTCCATTTTTTTATGACGGTATAACCCTACCGGTTTCAAGGCTTTCACCTCATCTTCAGGGGAGCGCAAACTAAGATGAGGTGAAAGCCTTGAAACCGGTAGGGTTATACCGTTACAAAAAAGTGGAATAAACAGTGTTTGATAAAAATAAATTACAATGTCTTTAAACCTCCACAATGTTAATGCCTTAACTATAAACAACACATAAAGATATTATTTTTATGTATGGGTATATTGATATAGGAATGTCTGGTCTCTCGACTACCCAGACGTGGAAATAGTGTAGTGGTGTATGTATGTGTATTAAAGAGGTTAACTTTACGTATGGGTATTGTGAAGTCTCTTTTTTTCTTTTGGGGGTCGCAAGTCCAAAAAGGTTGAGAAACAATGCTCTAAACCAGGGGTAAGGGAACCTGCCACTTGAAGGCTTGTTGTGCCTTGTCTATTAAGCGTAACCTTTTGAATAAATCTGAATTTTGCAGAACAAATCCTGAATTTTTATTAATATGGTTACAGTAGAGCATCGATTATCCTAAACAATTCGGGACTGGGGGTGTTCAGATAACTGATTTTTCGGATAACCGATCGTCACAAGTGAAGGCTCACATGCCACTAACGACGTGAGGTTGCTCACGTAGGCCGGTTGGTAGGGAGGGTGAAAGCGTTGCAGCGCCACAGCAATTTGAAATTCTATACACACTATAAAACACAATAAGTTTTCATAAAATTGAATTTCTATACTAGCGGCCGCAAATTTAAACTTTCGGTTGATCGTTATTCGGAAAATCGATGCTCTACTGTATTTAATTTTAAAATTAACAAAATAAATTCTATTATATATTTTTGTGAAGTCAAAATAAATAATTACGAAAATAAATGTCCAAAATATAAGATATAAAACTAATTTGTGAATTTGTTGTTCATAAACTTAATTATATTACGAGAGTTGCTACTTAAGTTTTGAGACAGACAAGTAAAAACGTTTTAAACGACAAGTTTTTCAAAATACTCTCCATGAAAATCAATACACTTTTGCATGCTTTTGAACCAATTTTCGAAGCACTTTTTCCACTCCGAATGAGGTAACTTCAAAACATGCGTTTTAAACGCATCAACCGCTTCTTCAGGTGTCAAAAAACGTTGACCTCGCAATTTATTTTTGATGTTCGGGAATAAAAAGAAGTCATTGGGTGCCAAATCAGGATTGTACAGCCGATGACCCATCAATTCGATGTTTTGAGTGCTCAAAAAGTCACTTGTTTAAGCCGATGTGTGAGAGCTCACATTGTCGTGGTGGAGAATGATCCGTCTTCGGCGGTTGGTTTTCCTCATTTCTTCGAACACTTCTGGCAAACAAATGGTGGTGTACCGTTCAGAATTGACCGTACGACGTTTCACTAAAGGCACTGTTGCGACATGATCATTTATACTGAATAAACAAGCCACCATTTGCTTTGAAGTGCTTCGTGCGCGAACAACTTTTGTTGGATTTGGCTCGTCTTGAAAGACCCATACAGTCGACTGCTGTTTAGTTTCTGGGTCATATGCATAGATCCATGATTCGTCGCCTGTCACGATCTTATAGACGTCTTTTGAAGCACCGCGATCAAATTTTTTCAACATTTCTTTGCACCAATCGACATGAGCTTTTTTTTGGCGATTGTCAAATTATGCGGTATCCAATGCGAACAAATCTTTTTGACGGCCAAATGTTCATGCAATAATGAATGTATGCGAGTGGAACTAATGCCCAAACATGCCTCAATCTCACGATAAGTCACATGACGATCTTGCAATATCAGTTCACGCACAGCATCGATGTTTTCTGGCACTACAACCGATTTTGGACGACCTTCACGAAATTCGTCCTGGAGCGAACTACGACCACGATTTAATTTGGAAAACCAGTGAAACACAGTGGCCCAGGATGGTGCTTCATCACCAAAAGTCAAAGTGAGTTGATCGGCACACTGTTGTTGAGTTAGTCCACGTCGAAAATCATAAAAAATCATTGCACGAAAATGTTCACGATTTAATTCCATTTTTGGCCGAGATGAATTTTTCAAGTCAATGTAAACAGCACAAATAGCACTCGTATGACAAAACTTTCTGAGCACGTATTCCATTAAAAACATCAAACTTTACGATGCTGATGTCAGATTTGACGTATCTACACTAGTGTTGCCATATCTCAAAACTTACGTAGCAACCCTCGTACAAAAAAATATTTAAGTTTCTTGAACGTGGCCTTATTAGGTTACAGCTAACTTAATGCAGCCTTCCAACATGAAAAGGTGCCCCTGATCTAGACTTGAAAAAAAAATAGATCATTTCATAGAACAGAAGATATAAAATATTTCTTATATAATCAGTTTTAGATTCTTAAAAAGTAATAAGAGAAGAACAAGTTAAAAGATTGCACCAGAAATACAAAACAAAAATCATAGACAATCTCACTTAACACATTGACTGCTGAATGATTTCTTTTCAAATCATGGTGGTTTAAAAAATGTTGCCCATATTTAAGAAAATAAAATAATAAAAAGTTGATAACAATTATAGTAAAAGTCCGTTGATTATACTAAAAAAAATGTACCATGGTCCCTGTGACATTTCAAAATCCCTGTGACATCATGTCTCAAAGGGATGGGGTAAAATGTTTTTTTTACAAATCGAATCGTTTTTTTATCAATCGAAAAATAGTTTTTCTCTAAACTGACATTTTAATTCCTAATTTTCATTATACTGACCTTTTAATGTATTGTATGATTTGTATATATCTTTAAATAGGCCAAGATCCACAAATTACAAACATTAAATTTTATGTATAAAAAAAATTGAAAATCTAATTATCGTATACCCCATCCTTAGCCAATGCAAACGTAGTGACTTTTGACGAACGTCACCAAATATTATTTGATTTTAACAAACTGACATATTTTTGCTCATTTGTAACAAGACGTATTAATTTGTCATTATTGTTAGTTTTAGGTAATGTATTTATCTAAATAACTTGCTATTTATTAGAATCGAGGCTTATATTAAAGTTGATAAAATAATCAAAATTAATTTTGTTTTAATTTTTATTCTTATGATTATGTGCGGTATACTATGGGATGAACATTTTTGGTCTTTCTGGAGTGATGATGTGTGAAGAGTTCGATTCCGCATGATGTTTCCAGTTGTGATTGAGTGTCACTGTTTGTCAGGTTGATGAGAGCGTGCAACGGGGTTTTGTTTTTGTGTAATCAAAAATCGGAAAGAAGTATCGATTTATTTTTTCATGCTAAATATCCTCAGTGAGATACAGGCAAAAGCCTAGTTTACTGGGGATACGACAAATGAAAGGTGACAAACCCAGATCCATTAAAATAATGTATGTCCAAATTAAATTACCTGTTGTTTTTTCGGAAATTTATGTATATTTCTAGTCATGTGTAATAATAAATAAATAAATAAACTGAACGTCGTTAAAAGGTTGTATTTGGGTCAATTTGTGAAACGTCACAGGGACCATGCTACATTTTCTTTAGTATAGAAGAACGATAATTATTAGTATTTTATCGCCGAAACTGACATTTTGAAATAAATTCTATAAACAATGTATGCGGGTGACTATTTTAAATATGCCCGCGAACTTATTCATCACGTAGAAACGCTATAGCATCTTAACTATTGCATATTTTTATACTATTGTATCCATCATCATTTTAACTATGCAAAAGAACATATTTTTTTAATAAAAAAATATAACATTGAGGGTTAAAATCACAATTTTGAAACAAATATAGAAGATTCTTTTTTTTTTTTGGCAATCACTCATATTCTATTCACAACACAATAATCAAAATGTTGCAAAATACAATGTAATAAAGACTAATATATTGTTTTTAAGTATGATAACGTAATATTTGCTCTTATGTAAAAAATTTGCTCATAAATCGGTGTAAGGCGATATGAGTTTTTATGGTCTCCGACAATTTTAGTACTTGGGCAGAGTAAATTTCAAAATGATTTCCCCTATTTCTGTGAATCATCAAGTATGACTTGTAATAACAAGCTGTCACCAAATTTTACCGCGCATAATAACCATATGGTTTGCGCACAATAACCATATGGCTGTGCATAATAACCATATGGTTTGCGCATAATAACCATATGGCCGCGCATAATAACCATACGTTTCCCGCATGCTTATGCTAGTTCATAAAAATGTATTATTACGTCTCCCATGCTTGACCGTTTTACTGCGGGTCGTCGATATATCGACGCTTTATTACTGCGCGAAAACTGCGTAGCGTCGGGATATCGACTATTTCTCAGTTTGATTTTAGATATCGACCTGTGTAGACGTGTCGCGATGCGCGCGCGCAAATCATTTTTTATTCGTCTATAATAATCATAAATAAACTTATATCGCGGTAAAAATAACATTAATTTTTGTATTTTTTTATCAGTAAAAATTGTTTATTTCCCTCATACGATGTCGAATTGGTCAAGTAGCGATGATGAAAACACTTGCGGAACTTCTTTTAGTGACAGTGAGGATGAAATGAGAATGTTTACAAATGGAAGAATGCGTATTTGTAGTGAAAGTGAAGCTTCCGAAGATGATTCTATTCCTTTGGACGGCCTTGATACCGATACTTCCGTGCAACTTCCTTCCGACCTTAATTTTTCCAACGAAACCAATAACATTTTTTTCGAAATTCTTTTATTTGAGTAGTTTGATATGTTCCCTACACACAACCGAAAGAATTATGAAAATCCCTCATTTGATGAAAATGTACACAATTTTGTGCACACTTATTGAAAGATTATTTTTTCTCTAAAATTCTTCCGCAATTTTCGCATAATATGTGAAAAAAGGCTCAGCAGTAAAACAGTTAAACAATAGTACGCTAAAGACGTCATTTTACATTTCCAGCATACAATGTGTTAACTTTAAACGAGTATGGCCGTACGGCGAGCTAATTTTTACCTCAAGAGAGTATGGACATACACGGTACGTCCGTTGGTCGGTTTCAAACCAATGGTTTCGAACATGTGGCTTAAATGTTTTTATCTATTCAATTAAGACATCGATCAATAAGTCCCAGGACTAACCTACAGATGGCGCCTTTAATAACAAATCCATACCACTCTCAGTTAGTACCAGCCTTTAGAAGTTACGTGTCAAACTTTCATGACATTCCGACATTGAGTTACAGTGGTTTTAGTGACGCTACTTTTGCTATTTTCAAAACAATTGAATTCCTCTTATATTATATACACTTGTACAGGAAATGTATTTTTAGTAATTTAGTTTATCTTCACCTGACGATGAAGACGGTGGTTCTCGAAACCGGTAGTAAACCCAAAAATAAACCAGTGGTGAACACAAAAATATAAAATAAGTGTTTTATTTACTTATTTTTCCTTTTACATATAATTAGTGTGTTTTTTATTCGTACATGTTGATTGTCCATGAAAAATAGTATGCATTTTTTTTTACGATTAAATATGTTATAATGTCTCAATATTTATAAGACCTGTGTGCGACCTATCCTCACATATGGCATCGAAGCGAGGGCGGACACTGTCAGGACAAAAAGTATGCTAAGGACAACGGAAATGAGAACTCTGAGCGCCATTGCTGGGAAGACTTTGCATGATCGTGTAAGGAACACCACAATCCGAGAGGTCTGTGAGGTCCAAGATGTGGTCAGATGGGGACGACAGCGTCGACGATACTGGTACCAACATGTACAGAGAATGAATTCCACAAGAATTCCATACATAGCTCTGCATGGGGTGCCGGATGGACGGCGTCCGCCAGGGAGACCCCCGAAACGATGGAGAGATAGCTGGAGCTCAGCATCACAGGACAATCCTGCAGTAACAGACTCTTGAGAGTCTACAGAAAGTTTAAGAAGAAGAAGTCTCAATATTGCGGAAATGTGTTGACAAAGCTTTAGTTTACTTAAATTATTTTTACAATAAGAAATAATGGTCGTGATTTTCTAAGCCATTGGTAAGTGCTGCGCAAATTCAATTTGTTTTTTTATCAATCACGTAATTCGTAATTTTTCTATGAAATTTGGTCCCCTGAATTTCGAATGAACGGACTTTTACTATAAAATTCATTGTCTTATATCCTTACAAACCTTATCGGTATTGTAAAACCATACTGGGCTCGATCGCTTTATAATCCATTTGAAGAAATTCAGAATAGAATGGTGTTGAGTATTTTGAGCAATCAGCAAAAATTTATATATGAACATGTATACACATTTTCAATACTGACCGTGTCAATGGAATGGACCTAAGAAAAAAAGTATTTTAAATATACAACAGACAACTTAACAAAAAGATATTTCAATGAAAATAAAACAAATGAAGTATTGTAGAATTTGATAAAGTTATAAATATAAACAATTAGTTATAACATTATTGACTTGAGTGTTTTTTCTAGAGAATCTCCACCTGCTGCTGTACCGTTCAGTCTTTGTTGCCTTCTAACTTTCCGATCATACTTGAGCTTCGCCTGTACTCCGAGACACATGGCTCGGTGCCGATCGTCAAATGATGGAGTGTTGTAGGCCATATTGAGAAGATGGAACGCCACTTTTCCGTGACCGAGTTGTGATAAAGCCAGAGCTAGGAATAACCATCCTCTGGCTACTCCGTCAGGATCTCCGCCTTTCACTGATAGCCGTATTTGTTGCATCGAGATTCGTAATGCCATCTTTGCCTGTAAAAAATAAATAAGAAAATATAATATTTGGTGTAGATGACATTTTAACCAAGGTCTTAAAACTATTCAGCCATCTTAACTTTGGTCTCCCCACTTTCTTACATCCCATAGGATCACTGAATAAAGCCTTCCTGGCAGTCAGTGTCCAGCATACTGTATAAGTGCCCAAATCAGTGCAGTCGAGAAATTTCTACAACTTTTGCTATACTAACTTCGCCATACGTGTAGAGCTCTTCATTACACTTTTGGTCCATGCACCATTGTCATAAATTGTACCATATATTAGGTCCTTACATATGAAATTGGCGTTTTGCCGTACTGGCAACTTTGATCTCAAATATCTTCTCTTTGGTTAGGAATTCCAAATTCAAATTTATACAGCTATTTACTCAAGCATTTGTGTTTTGAAAAGTTTACAAAACAGTTTACAAATCAGTTTACAAATCAGTTTAAAAAAATCAGTTAACAAAATGGAAAACTTGAAATATCGCATTATTTACGAGTACGAGTTCCACCGTGGCACCAGTGCTGCAGAAACGGCTCGAAGGATTAATGATGTGTATGGCGACGGTGCCGCAAAAGAAAACACAGTGCGTTTTTGGTTCCAACGTTTTCGTTCTGGATATTTCGATCTGCAGAACAAGCCCCGTAGACGGCCGGAGACCAAAGTTGATAATGAAGAATTGAAGGCTATTGTGGAAGCGGATCCATCGCAAACCACGTCCGAGTTAGCTGCAGGCTGCGGTGTTAGTGATAAAACTGTTTTAATCCACTTGAAGCAAATTGGGAAGGTGAAAAAGCTTGAAAGGTGGGTACCTCACGAATTGAGTGAAGCAAATCAACAAACGCGCGTTGACTGCTGCGTTGCATTACTCAACCGGCACAATAATGAAGGGATTTTGAATCGAATCATTACCTGTGATGAAAAGTGGATCCTGTATGATAATCGGAAGCGCTCATCGCAATGGCTGAACCCTGCCGAACCAGCCAAACTATGCCCCAAGCGAAAATTGACTCCAAAAAAGTTACTTGTAAGCGTTTGGTGGACTAGTGCTGGTGTCGTTCACTACAGCTTTCTTAAATCTGGCCAGACGATTACGGCAGATGTCTATTGTCAGCAACTGCAAACCATGATGGAAAAGCTAGCTGCTAAACAACCGAGGCTGGTTAATCACTCTAGGCCACTGCTGCTTCATGATAACGCTAGACCACACACTGCACAACAGACGGCTACCAAATTAGAAGAGCTTCAATTGGAATGTCTAAGACATCCATCGTACTCTCCGGACCTTGCCCCAACAGATTACTATTTTTTTCGAAATTTGGATAACTTCTTGCAAGGGAAAAAATTCAACTCCGATGGGGCAGTCCAAACCGACTTCAAAGATTTTATTGATTCCCGTCCGAATGGTTTTTTTAGTAAAGGGATCGATGAACTACCTATGAGATGGCAAAAGTGCATAGATAGCAATGGTACATACTTTGATTAAATAAATATATTATATTAAAAAAAAATCAACTTTATGTTCCTCCCAAACAAAACGCCAATTTCATATGTAAGGACCTAATATGTTGTGTAGACTCTCTAAGGTATGTAGAACTCCTTCGTTCCACTTTGTGAGAGTCTAGTTCTCCGATGTGTTAGTGCAGGTCTCAACAACAGTGTTTTATAAAGTTGGCTTTTATGTTCCTGGAGAGTAGGTGAGACTTAACACATTGACTGCTGAATAATTTATTTTATATTTACTGTGCTGTTAAAAAATTTAAAAAGCAAGTATGATTCATTAGACAACAACCCTTACAAACTCTATAGTACCATAAGGCCACTCTGGACTCATTTCCTTTATAATTCACCCAAAGAAATTGGGAATAGAACGACGATAGGCATTTTCAACACCCAACAAAGTTTATATCAACGCGTATATGCGTTTTCAGCACTGAACGTGTTAAGTAAAAGGATAAGGCCAAATTGTGTATATTTGCTAACAGTATCCATTTATTTATTTCACCACTGATGTTAGCAGAATTTACCTGTGATCCAAGGTACAAAGAACAGCCAGCACCTTCAAAATTATACGCAAAAATGGAAGGCCTTAAAATTTGATACTGGATATAGACGACCAAGGCAGATGATAACGCTTTGGCTGTTGACAGTCAGAAATAACAAAACAAAAACTATAAAATTAAAAAAATAGAGACAAGCGGGGAATAAACTTGAAGCAATTTGTCTTCAAATAGACATGGAATGGTCTGCTTCTAAATGTTAGAACAAGAAGAGAGTTTCGGAAGCAAATGAAGACAATCCTTTAGGAAAAATCTTTGATTTTATGATTACGTATAAACACCACACACATACATTACACCAAAAGTCAATCACATACGTGTATTGGAAGATCAACAAAGATATCTTTATTGTTTGATTTCCCTTGATACGTTTACTGTGGTTTTCAGACCAAATATGTTTTTCTACATATATGTACCTATGAAACCGGAATTTGCTCATAGATGGCTCTAGTTGTCAATGTAGTGACTGTCAAACCACGTCATTGGCGCCTCTTTCTTGTGTTTACATTTGTCAAAGACTTTTAACTCACAACAATACAAGTTTAATACAACTATACATGTTTTCATAGCGTTGAACATGTCTGTTTTTGTGCCTGAAAGCAGCATGCCTGTTTTTGTGCCTTTCTGATGAAGAAAACTTGCAGAATCGCATTGAATGCTTGTCGAAGCTTACTGTGAGCATGCTCTTGGTAAATCACGAAGAACGTGGAAGAATTGCAAGCATCGTTGGATGAGGATGATGCTCAAACACAACAACAACTCGCGGATCAATTAAATGTGACACGAGAAGCCGTCTCCATACGTTTGAAAGCTATGGGAAAGATCCAGAAGGTGGGAAAATGGGTTCCACATGAACTGAATGAAAGACAGCAGGAAAACCGAAAAACCACTTGCGAAATGCTGCTCGCCAGGTACAAAAGAAAATCAAAAGAGGCAACACAAAGTGATTTTGCTTCATGATAATGCACCATCGCACACAGCAAAACCGGTCAAGGAAACGATTCAGGCGTTTAGTTGGCAAATACTTTCGCATGCGGCTTACTCCAGACTTGTCTCCATCCGATTACTACTTATTTGCATCGATGGGACACGCACTTGCTGAGCAGCACTTCACTTCTTATGAAAATGTACAAAAATGGCTCGATGATTGGTTTGCCTCAAAAGAGCAACAGTTTTTTTGGCGTGGCATCCACAAATTGCCAGAGAGATGGGAAAAATGTGTAGCTAGCGATGGGCAATACTTTGAATAAAGTACAATATTTTTTACCATTTTCATACAATAAATGTATATTTTCTGTAAACAAAATTCGGTTTCATATTTACAGACCTGGTATATAGCTATCCCTGAATATAACATACTTACACAATTATCAGAATTGTCTCCTAGAGCTGAAAAGGCTCCTCCGAGGGTGGAGAGCCAAGCGGAAGCGCAATCCCTCTCTAGGCCCATGTGGCATTGTCTCCATAGCCTCCAGCCCCTGGAAACAGTGCGAGTTTATATTTACTAAGGACCCCGAGGGCGTAAAAAATAACCTGATGGATATGAATTCCTTGACAGAGCACTTGTGCTCAAGATAGGGTGTCTGAAGGCAAATCGTGAAGTTACCCTTTATTTCGATGGTCTATACTAAAAATGATGAAATTAGTAATCTAGACTTGTATGTTGGGACATATTTTGTGCTTTTATAACAAAGTGTAGGGAATACCGTCGTCCCTAAATATGTCAACACACACGGTCAACGACCGACGAAATGAACTATGGATATGTCCAAAGTTCGCATACCAGAACACTAATACTGTTTACACGCAAATAATATTTACGTTGCATTCCACGGTAGAAAGAGAACGCATCGCGTTGTCTCAACGTTTCGCCAATAAATATTCTACCCACTATATTATTGGCAACGTCTGCAAACACCTCTGCACGCGCAGGAGTGAGATAAAGTATATATTGCAGGCGCATTCACGCACATCTAAAAATACCTACTTATCGACAAATAAAGATTATTATTCACTTGACCATTCATTGCTGTTTACTATTCATTGATTGCTCACTCTCACTTCCCGCATTCCTGAATCGACGTATTTTATTTTAAATACAAAACAATCATAATCATCACGACGTATCAAACCAGCATCCCCGCTAAAAAAGTATCAGTACAGTTACAGAGCCATTAGTCTGCTGAGTATAATAAGTAAACTGTACTGAGAAATTCTGATGCAAATAGTGAGAAGAAAGTGTGGGTGTATTTTTAAGTGGAGGAGGATCCGTGGATCAGATTTTCTCTTCGCGTATGCTTGTGGAAAAATGTATGACAAAAAGCATATGACCGCGTGATAAGAGACAAGCTATGGAAAATACTGAATGACTACGGTGTTGAACTCAAACTAATATGTGGAATTGTGTCATTAACCCTTCCCTTACGGTGATAAAAATAATGCGCATGTTACTGTGTTGGGTAGTGAGTACGCAATCAAAAATTAGCGATTTTAAATCGGAAAAATAAGAACATTCATAGATAATCCCCTTAATTAATTATAATTGAAGTTAAAAATTATAATAATTGATTATGTTGTTTATAGTTAAGGGATTTATTTGCTGAAAACATTAAAAAACCATCTGAAAACATTAAAAAACGCTCACGGAACGGGGGCGTACGTCTAACCTATTTGCAAGCTTAGAAGCCACTAGTGGCGCGGAACGTCAGCCGCATACCCCGGCGCTTACGCTTATGCTTGCGACGTTGAGACAATTCAGCTCTTCGCAAATCAATCTAGTATGCAAGAGTGAGATGCGAATATAGTGTCGCGCTTCCCGCATACTATTCACCTATCGTCAAGACCCAAGATCGAGGCACTCACAGCGTTTAAATGCGAATTTGTTTCCGATCTTTACAAAACACCTCGATGTAGTCGATAAATTCTGATTATTATTAATATTATTTTTTAAATCAATGCGTAAATATATTATGGAGGAATACCTAAAATCTTAACCTTGTATTTATTATATTTATAGAGATATTGATGGTTATTAGAAGCAACGTGTAGAAGATACCCAACACAGGGAAGGAAAGGTTAAACTTCGAAAGTAGAGCATGTGTTCGAGTGAATGTTACATTGACTGAATCGTCTGATATTTCGAAAAGGGTAAAGCAAGGATGCGTTATGTAACCCTGTTGTTGACGTTTTGATATTAAATTAGTATTTGAATTCACATTTCGAATATTTTTTTACGACATAAGGTAAATAAATGATGCCAAAAATATTTAGACACAAATAACTAATAAATTATGAGGCATCCATTTCTAATTGTTGAATGACTATAAACTGAAAAAAAACTGCAAACGAGCCAATCCTAGCAACACATGACACCTGTCAAACGGATCACTTTAGAAAAATGACAATATCTCGATCAAAAATCATCTTAATTGACAATAATATTCTACAGAGATGGCAGTATCTGTACTAATTATAAAATAAAGCATAAGCATATATCGAATTGGTAAAATAGGCTTAGCTATATGAACACGGATATGACTGCGTTTGGCTTATGCGGTGCGGATTGATTACGTGGATATTTCAGGCCTTGGCCTGTTAAAAAAATACACCTCGTATTACAGCAACCATAAGGCCTCGGCCACACAGGAAGGAGCCTCGCTTGATGCTTAGAGCTATGTTGCGAGTTTGGCGACATATCCTAGCGAACCAATGTACCGCATACTATCGCAGTGGCCACACTGCACACTTCGTGCCACGTTGCGTGACAAGTAGTCATCGAGTGAATCTACTAGCGAACAGACGTGTTGGTTAATTTACAAGATGGCGAAAGTTTTAATGGCAGCTATGTATAAAAGGGAGCTTTTGTGGAACCCATCGAGCAAATTATAGAAAAATTTACCTGTAATAAAATCACTTTGGAATGAAGTTGCACAGGAAGTAAATAAATATGGTAAGTTATAATGAAATTGGTTAGTTTTGCGAGTGACATCGTGTGTTGACGCAACCGCTCCCAACTGTCAAATGAATTTGTGCGTAGCACTTTGGTGTGGCCAGGCATGAACTCACCTAGTATATGAGTCACGTAAAATCTAGCTTAGCACCTAACGAAGTATTTTGGTGTGGCCTCGGCCTAAATGAAGAGAACTAAACTTACCAGGCATAATCGATGACATATGAATCAGAAAGGTTCACATTTATTCTAAGAATATTATTTGTTTGATTATCTCCACGTAAATTAAAGTATTGCTTAATTTTCTTATTGAAATTATTGAGAACGCCTCTTCTGTAACATTTTGAAGAGGTCAACTCTTGAATAAAAGGTTTGATTATCAGAAAATTGGTATTGATTTGGCAGTGGCATTCAGAAATAATATCTTGAGGTTTCGTCCGATTATCGCATGACTAAAAAGAGAAAAAAAAAATTTATTCAGTAAACATATATGTTCACAGAGCATGTGATGAGTGTTTCACAATGGAAGATAAGTATGGGAAATGAGTTAGGTTTTGGAGAATGAACATAATCTGATATTGTGTAATCATTAGATTCATGGAGAAGGTTTTTCAAATGAAGATTTGTACAAAATGAACCAAGATCCACCCTAAGCGACACGTAAGGCAAAGTAAAGTTTTCTCGAGAATCAACACTAATGAAAATAGTCAATTGTAATTTATTTTTAACAAACACTGTTTATTCCACTTTTTTGACGGTATAACCCTACCGGTTTCAAGGCTTTCACCTCATCTTCAGGGGAGTACAAACAAGACAGGGGAGTACAAACAAGTCTTGTTTGTACTCCCCTGTCTTGTTTGTACTCCCCTGAAGATGAGGTGAAAGCCTTGAAACCGGTAGGGTTATACCGTCAAAAAAGTGGAATAAACAGTGTTTGTTAAAAATAAATTACAATGTCTTTAAACCTCCACAACGTTAATGCCTTAACTATAAACAAAATAGTCAATGCTTTTTCACATTTTAAAAAAGAAATTAAAATATTAATTGAAAATTATTCTGATGAAGATGGAAGGTGACAAGCTCTGTGGCCTAGTAAGATGCTTGTCTCCCAACCTGGAGGTAAGACGTTTGTCTCTCAACCCAAAGGTTGCGGGTTCAATTCCCGTAAGAACCCAGATTTTTAAAAAAAAGGATTCCAGTCTGGTTTTCACTTAAGATCTCTTAAACATCTTTCTGGTTGTTTGGAAGATATTGCTACATGGCAATAAGCCCGCCAGGTTGTACTGTGTACAATTAAAGTGTAATACAATACAAAAAGGTAAAAAATCTTTGTGATTATGTATTGTCATAAGCAGTTTGAAGAGGTCAAGAGAAAATATGTAAAGCAGCAAACTTTGGATGGAAATTTCCTCCAGTTTCTACATCTGATTCTTCATTATAAATTTTGTAATTCTTTATATTTGTATTAATTACGTGTGTATCATGATTTCAGTATTTATTAAGGTCTAAGATGAAAAATCCAAATTAAAGAAGAGAGATGTAGATTTTTTTTTAGAAATGGCAAGTGCTCATATTGATGCACTGCTGATAACATGAAATCGCAAACATCACAAATAATTTGTTTTCGTATTTGGGCGCATTCTTTTTCAATGGCTGCTTTCAGTTAATTAACTGTTGCCGGTTTTGTGCCATAAACTTTTTCTTTGATGAGCCAACATAGAAAAAAGTCTATTGGCATGAGATCTGCGTGAGGGAGAGTGGAGGATATTCAATGCTACCTCTACTTCTAATCCATCTGTTGGGCAAATTTTCTTAAAGGCAAATATGCCCTCACATCACGATGGTAGTGGGGAGGTGCATCATCTTGCTGGAAATAAAAAGTTCTCATCCCTAAACACTCCTCATGAATGCATGGTATGACAAATTCCTGCAGCAAGTTGAAGTCAACAGCATGGTATAAAAGTGGGTATAATTTTTTTTGGTACACCCTATATATTTTTCTGTTCTACATATTTCAAAATATGTTCTAGACTTTTCTTAAATATTTCATTGATTTTTTTTCATGAAACAAATCATGCGAACTAGTTGCAACCCGTGAAATATTCACGAAAGTAAAACAAATTCTACATTTATGAAAATATATATTCATAAATGTAGAATTGGTTTACATATATCATTTATACATCGTTCCCTTTTATACCGGTTCAAAAATTGTTAGCTAGGTATTTAAAATTCGTTCAGTATAGTTTCCATCTTTTCGTTTATCACGGACCCACCGAGATTCAAATTTCGACTTACTTTCGGAGAGAATCCAAGTATTCCTATATCGCTCTCTTGTATTCAAAATTCAATTCTCGTATTCTTTCTTTGACGACAGCCGTCGTATGGGTTTTGGCATATTTATATTATGATTTGATATGTATTTATAAGGGATAAATTAATTCGATATACGAAATTCCGATTTGGATTCGGTGTGAACTATGGGTCTACAAAGTTTAAGTCAAAACAAGAATCTATTGAAAAAACATGCACAGCTAATGATAAAGAAATACATTGGTTGTAAAATATTAGAAGAGATTATTGATATTTTACAAAACAAGGGAGAATGGCGTAAAATGTTATATTTCATTACAAAATTTAAATTTATACCTGAATCGCGCTAGATTTTGATTCTTCTACTTCGATGTTGTAATCAGAAAGTTTTAAACATAGTTTTGTTAAAATATATTGACAAAATATTTCATTTTCGACGGAGATGTACAAAATAATCGGCGTTGAAGACATTTTGACAGCTACAGGTTATAAATATTTGAAAATGCAATTATACTGTTGTGACTTGGATCGCATATCACAGTAGATTTATTCGTTAGAATTTAAACATAAATACTTAAAAATAATCCAAAGTACTCAAATTTATCTTGTTAGAATAAAATTATGTACGAGTAGTGAAGTAAACAAGAAAAATACACATGACAGTTTTCAAATGATATGTCAAAGACAATAAACCATATTTTTTCCATTGTTTATGGTCATGTAAAGTTCTAGTAAATATTCCAATGAACAATAATATATTATTTTATAGCCTAATAGTGGTTTCTAGTTTCCTCGGAATTTTTTTAATAATAAGTTATTTTCATCCACTAATATTTATAATAATTTATCTAAAATTAATTTAACTAACCCATTAAATAATTTGGATTTGGCAGAAGGATATAAATAATATTAATGTGATGGAAATGTATGCACTTAAAAACATTTGTGGAGTTTCAATGCATGAAAAAAGCTGAGACGAAGCCATAAGAAATTAATGCATGGATGGATTTTTAAATAAGATGAAGAAAGGAACTTTAAGATGAAATGGACAAGTGGAGAGAATGAATGACGAAAAAATGACTAAGCGAATATACAAGTGCAAGGTATGCACGGAAGAGGCAGATCGAAAAAAATATGGCTGGTTCAAATGGACCAGATTTTAATCTTTCCTTTCCTGTGCTAAAAATCCGCGCTTTCCTCTGCTGTGTATTCAATACACATCAATACACATGTAAAAATGAGCGATTTAAAATCGGAAAAATAAAAATATTAATAGCTAATCATTTAAATTAAGTCAAGAGTGATAATAATTGAAATGTAATTGCTGAAAACATGAAAAAAAACAACGGCCGACGTTCACAAAACGGCGAATAGACCATTTCAAATAGATGCCCGCGAGCTACTGAAGCGAGCGAACTGAGATTCTATTTCTTGCGTTCCCATATACCGAAGTAGAGTGAGAGTGAGACGGGAATAGCGTTGCTTCCTCACCCATAGCAGTTTTTTAGAATGAATATACCTACGTCATACACTGGCACACGTTTGATTGTATTGGTGAATTTATTCCTGATTTTCACAAAATATCTCTGATGTGGCCGATAAGTGCTAATTACGAGTATTATTAATATTATTTTTTCATTCAATGCGTAAATGTATTACGGAGGAATACCTAAAATCTGAACCCAGTATTTATTATATTTATAGAGATATTAAAGTTTTTAGAAGCAATGTGCACTAGTTACACATCACAGGGAAGGAAGGGTTTTAAAAGAAGCAAAAGTGAGAATTACGAAAAATGTAAATTGTTTAGGATGAAATATTTGAATATGGAGGAGTTGTATCATATGCTTGGATGAAATAAAATAATATCTGTTCTCTCTGTCTACCACACAAGGGATACTGTGTGATGATATGTATGTATGTAAAATAACTCCTTATTTTCTTAATAAACTTGAAAGGTATTAATTCAGAATAAGAAAAAAATACGTGATATAAATTAAACCTATTTTTTATTGTATATATTTTCTAGGCTGACTAACTAGTATTTAAGAAGTGTGAAACTATAACATAAATTTTGAATAATATTTTTCATTTCATTTTGTTTAAGAAACTTATTTTTGGAATGGAGTGTACTAGGTGCCTCCAGAAAGTAAAGAACAATTGCGCACCACGCCCTGCGCTGATCCCCCCCCCCCCCACCGCGATCGTATACGCGCCAGTTAGCTCCTTCCCCTGCTTTAGTGCGAGACGAGTTTTGTTGTTGAACAGTCGTGCGTCTTTGATCTGTAACCTTTCAAAATGGCTGCGCCCATCGAAAATCCCACCAAATGTGAAGTGCGTAGTATCATTCGTTTTCTGAATGCACAAAATGTTCGGCCTATCGAAATTTATAGGCAAATAAATAATGTTTATGGTGATAGTGTAATGAACGAGGCATCAGTGAGGAAATGGTGCGTAATGTTTGATCAAGGAAGATCCAGTGTGCACGACGAAGATCCGGAGTGGGAGGCCATCACTCGTTACGGATGAGTTGAAAGCAAAAGTTGAAGACAAAATTCAAGAAAACCGGCGTTTCACTTTAAGCACAGTACATGAATCTTTCCCACAAATTTCACGATCTCTCCTACACGAAATAGTGACAGAGCACCTAGGCTACAAAAAAATGTGTGCTCGGAAAACAAAAACCGAATCTCAACACCAGAAAAGTGATGGCAACAGTTTTTTGGGACCGAAAGGGTTTGATCCACGTGGAGTTTATGCCAAAAGGACACACAATAAACTCAGAGGCCTATTGCGAAACTCTTCAATGACTTAGACGCGCCATCCAAAACAAAAGATGTGGAATGTTGTCGAGAAAGGTGGTTTTGATTCATGACAATGCGCGGCCTCATGCAGCAGCACGAACACAGTGAGAACTTCAACATCTTTAGTGGGAAATTTTTGGACATCCTCCTTACAGCCCTGACTTGGCACCGAGTGATTTTCCCTTATTCTCAAAACTAAAGGAATTTTTGAGTGGAAAACAGTTCGCAAACGATGAAGACCTCAAACAAGAAGTGATATCCTGGCTCAAATCTTTGGCGGTAGAAAAGTATAACATCGGAATTTAAAAATTGGTTCCACGTCCCATAAATGCCTTGACAACTATGCAGACTACATTGAAAAATAGAGTAAGGTACTTTGACTTTGTAAATAAAGTTTTGTGTTGATGTCTTTAGTTTTTATTTAGTTATGCCAAAACATTCTTTATTTTCTGGACGACCCATGTTACGTAAATCAACATCTCTAACCCTAAATAATTTTAATTTTATTTATTTTGTGAAATGTTTTGAGTCAGCCAGATGTTATTCAAAAATATTAGTTAAAGATAACTACAGGGCTAAGATTTTCTTGAAGTAGGATTGCATTATAAATTCTGTAAATAAATATTATTTATTCATGAAAAATGTTCGTATGACCTTTTTATAGATTAGAAAAAATGCGAAATATAAAAAAAAAAAACAGAGTAACAATTACTTTTAAATTAATTTTAATAAATTTGAAATTTTCTTTATATAACATTCAGTGCGCACACTGTAAATCACAACTTCTTCCCAGTGTCATGTCAAGTCCCCCCAATGTTGAATATCACCTGAGAGTAGGCATATTTGTCCCCGGCAGCCTGAAAAAGATCCCCAATGCTAGTCACACGATCCCCAATACCAGTCCAATCACGTATATTATATATTTATTTAACGCTTTTATTGCAAATACAATCCGGCGGGCTTATTGCCAGGCGGCAATCTCTCCAACCATCCAGACAAAAGTAAATGAAGCAAATTACATGGTCGCATAAGTCATTCAAATGACTATCCATCCCCATGAAATCCATAAACATATAAGTGAGCACGTGCCCACGAACCCCACAAAGACGGACAATCACCCGAACATTATTTTTCATATAAAGTGAGATATCATCAATCAAAAGGAAAGGAAGGGATGGTGGAGAGGAAAGGAAAAGAAAAATCAGGAATGAAACACGTTATTTTACTGACTAGAAATTAAGAGTTTTTTCAGTCTCTTCTTAAAGCATGCCAAAGACGGAGCGAGTCTTATATTGGTTTGTAACTGATTCCAGAGTCTCACTGCAAGGACAGTAAAAGAGGATGTAAAGAAAGAGGAGCATTGAACTGGAAAGGCCAATAAAAAATATCTGTTTGAGCGTTGCGCTTTGAAAGATGCTGAAAATTTTCGGTGAGATAAGAGGGGGCAGCGGGACAGTTATATTGCAGAGCCAGGAGATTTGCCTCTTGCCAACACCTCTTCGACCCTCTATTTTGCCTTGGATGATCAGGTGCAGTAATTTTTACTTTGTTCTTCTAAGTATATGACACAAGTAGGACACCTTTCGGATTATAATATTAGTCAGCAACTCTCTATCAACTTTGGCTCTTTGAAGAACCCTCGTGTTGCTGATCATATCCATCCAGGATATCCGTAGCATTCTCCGGTGCATCCACATTTCAAATGCTTCCAATCGGTTCATACTATCAACTTTGAGGGTCCATGATTCCACTCCATGCAATAACACTGACCAAACGTAGCATTTGACTAACCGTTGTCGAAGTTTTAAGTTTAGATTATCATCGCAGAATACACTTCTCATTTTATTAAAAGCCGCATGAGATGATTCAATTCTGCACTAGACTTTGGTTTCTGGGTCGAGCGAAATCACAATGTTATTATTTATTATATTTATTTTACATGACAAGGAAAGGTATAATAATAACATAACAAGACTTTAAAGACACATATTTCAATAATCATATTATTTATTATATTTATTTGACATGACAAGGAAAGGTATAATAATAACATAACAAGACTTTAAAGACACATATTTCAATAATCATATTATTTATTATATTTATTTTACATGACAAGGAAAGGTATAATAATAACATAACAAGACTTTAAAGACACATATTTCAATGGTTGATATTGCTATGGTTGCTGAAAGTGAAGAGGAACTACAAGAGGCCTTAACAACTATGGAAAGCATTCTTCAAAATAACTACAGTATGAAGATAAATAAAGACAAAACAAAGCTGCTGACTGTAGGCCGAGCGCAGCACCAGATGAGAATAGTGATGTCGGGTAAACCACTAAAGAACACCAAGGAGTTTGTCTACCTCGGGAGCAAAATAACATGGGACGGTCGGTCCAAGAGCGAGGTCGACAGCCGTATACATCAGGCTAGACTTGCATTTAATAAAAGGTCGAAAATAATAGAATCAAATAATATAGACCTTAAACTGAGAATACTCCTCATCAAGACCTATGTATGGAGTATCTTGATGTACGGCTGCGAGACATGGTGCCTATCCGAAAGAGATAGACGAAGACTAGATGTGGTCCTATAGAAGACTATTAGGAATTTCCTGGAGAGACCGCATCACAAATGAAGAGGTTCTCCAACGAATCGAAGGAGGAAGGCACCTGCTCAGGATCCTGTCCGAAAGGCGTGCAAGATGGATTGGTCATATAATACGACAAGAGGGCCTCTTGCATGCCATAATGGAGGGCATGACCGAGGGGACAAACTCTAGGGGACGCCCACGCCGATAGTACCTGGAGGACCTGTTGGTGGACGTGCGCTGCTCAACATACACAGACTTAAAAAGAGCCGCACAGGACAGGGGGGAATGGAGGAGAAGAGTTCAAATTGCTGCAAACCAGTCTTAGGACTGCAACCACGGAAGGAATTTCAATAATCATAAAAAAATGTGTTCCCCCACCATGCTTAAGATACCGTTCAGATACTGTAGACTTTGTTCAGATACCGTAGACCTGCTAGCTAGCTGACTAATTAGGAATTCCTGTTTTAAGTCAAGTAGTTTATTACATATGTCAATGAAATGCTCTCATCACTGAAAACGAAATGAAACAAATTAGGTATAGGCAAGATAAGAAGCAGCATTGATATGTTATATGAATAATATTCTAATATACGAATATAAATCATAATATATCAACAATAAAGAGGGCTACAGTTCGGAAATTCTAGGATGAGCCCTGTGACAGCTCACAAATTTGCCCCAATACAACCTTATAACGATGTTCAGTAATTTTAATTATTTTATCAACTTTAATATAAGCCTCAATTATAATAAATAGTAAGTTAGGTAAATACATTACACAGGTGGTATTGGGGTAAATTTGTGAGCTGTCACAGGACTCATCCTAGAATTTCCGAACTGTAGCCCTCTTTATTGTTGATATATTATGATTTATATTCGTATATTAGAATATTATTCATATAACAAAAAATCTACAGCTTTGGGTATAGAACTTTGCAGTCTTGATAACTTCCGACTTTGCATTGTTTAATTTAGTGCTTGTACAGCACCGTACAAAGACTGTAGAAAGGTGGATGGCTGCCGCTCAATACTCGGAGATTTCAGTTCACTTTATGCTTTTCTGGTGAAAAATTGCAGGGTGAAGAGATTCCTCTTTAGCAAGTAGAAGTTGGTCATAAGTAAATGGCAGCAGACTGTGGTGAAACTGAAAATATATTTTTGACGTTTTGCGCTCCTTATGTGCAGCCAATAGATCATTGCAAGCTCCTATTTTTGCCCGTGCATGCTGTCATAACTTGCGAGATATCACATATCTCGCACGTTTTCGCATGCATGGACCGGCCGACTTTTGATACTAGCTCGCGCGATGGCCGCGCATAAGGAACATTTCATTACGGTTGGTACACAGTAAGTATAATACATCGGCAAAACATCAAAATATACCAAACAAACATGAAAACAAATAAATCATATGTTTTGGGTGACGCATACGTCCGATACCTTTAATTATTTGGTGAAACAAATTTTCTGACACCACTTCATATTAAATATGAGTGTTGATATTTGTTCTTTGCAAATTAAGAGAAATGTTGAAAATCATTTGAAATACTCTCTCTCGTTCTCCTACTAGTTGATAAGTGAATTGCGTAAAGGTCTTTCCAATTGAGCGTTATTTTTTTAATTCTTGGATAAAACACAGATGGCGTCGCGAACTTGCCTGGGTCTTGTGACATTTGAAAAGTGTAATGTATGACATTTATAAAAATGGAGTCATATATAATACAACAACGCGTTCAAATTGTTGAATTATTTTATGTATTGTAATCTCCGGAAACGGTGAAGTTAATTGGCCACCAAGATCATGTGATCTAACACTATTGGACTATTTTTTCTGGGGTTATGTGAAAAGCCAGGTCTATTAGAATGACCCCCGATCAATTCCTTAGCTGAAGGGTGAAATTATTTGCATTATTAGTGAGTAAGAACCGCAATTATGCCAAAATGTAATCGAAGATTTTGACAAAAGAATGGACATCTGTGGAGCTGCAAGAGGTGGACATTTGGCGGATATTGTTGTTTGTGTTTAAATGTCATACATTATACTTCAATGACCAATAAAAAGTTTTTTGAAATCAAAGCAAATTGTGCATTTTATTCAAGAATTTAAAAAACCGCTTAATTTGAAAGACTCTTTATTTTAAATAAAAAAATGCAAGGCTACGAAATGGGTGATGCAGATATAGCTTACACATCCTTCTAGATAGGGCTGGTTTGGGGCAGGTGCAAAAGGTGCAGCCACTCCTAGTACCGTGCTTAGCGAGGCCCAACGTTCATTACATATACGAGAAAAAAAATGTAGTTAAGCTTATTTATTAAGTTCCAGCCTATTTTGAATAGGTGGCCTGAAATTTTTGTTATTTGTATATTTTGAAATACTTTATGGGTCACACTAAATTGTGACTTGTAGTAATCTCGGAAAGTGATGGAAATTGTAAATCATGAAAAATATTTATGACCAGTCTGGCCCTGCTCCTAAAGGATAAATACCTCTCCTTACTTGGAGGCTTTTAAGGTTCTCAATATGCAACGGAGGTGACATATTCACTTTTGTAATTATGTTCATGAAATCATTAATATCCTAAAACCATATATTTATAAAACAGTTCAAGGTGGGCTCAAAATATCTATGGCTATGGTACCAGAAGTAGAAAAACTCCATTACCATTTATGAGCTATAATCTAAGTAATTATTTACATAAGAATTTGCTATCTTCCCTTGAAGAAACTGGAAAATTTTTGTTCCTACCAGAATGTTCCCAGAGGGTGTCACTTTTGTCTCCATAGAGTATTTTCTAATATTTTGAAGTGATAACACATTTCTCTGCTCTTTCTTTTCCTCTATTACTCTATGTCTATTATTATATTGTCTTCTAGTTTATTTCTCTGTTTTGACTAAATATGGTTAGGCTAGGTTAGGTTAGGTTTCTATTCCTCTATTACTCTATGTCTATTATTATACTGTCTTCTAGTTTAGTTCTCTGTTTTGACTAAATATGGTTAAATTTAATATTTTTCTTCTCACTTTATATTGGCAGTACTTCTGGGTTTGCATATCTATGGGTTCTTATTCTTCTACATGGTACCTTTTACCATATCTGACTGGTGATTCGAACACATTGAAGAGCATGTGCGAGAGACAATATTGTCTTTGTCCCCTGTAATCGAGCCTCAGGGTTGAGAAACATTGGAGTAGGCATAAAAATTGTAATTCTTGATGAGGCAACAACTCGACTTCTGCGAGTTTTGTTACCAGAAGAGCTCATTTACCTGACAGGGACACTTTTTTTAATTTTTAATTTAGGCACCATAACGAATCGAACCCGAGACAAATAAAATAGATGTTATTTTGACCTTATCCCTTTAGTTAAGTCTCACATCTTCAGGAGTATAAAAAGTCAACTTTATAAAACATTGTTGAGACCTGTAATAATATACGATTTGGATACCTGGACACTTATTTTTATTTTTTTAAATTAATATATATATTTTTTTTAATCCTCTTTGCATGGATTTCTCCTGTTACACAAAGAGGGTCTGCTTCTAGCGTTAGCTTATTTGTTAGGAATAATATCAGCCACAATTCTTCTCATACTGCTAGGCGGTACTGAGAATATATCAACAGTGTCATTCAGTTGGTTCAATATCTCTATACCACGCGTGACTGAGTGTTTAGCCATGATATTCGTCCTATAAGTTGGTATGTAAAACAGAGGGTGATTCCTTGCACGGCTATATTTATTGGGTACATATAAACTTAGTGCTTCTAGAATCGCGGGACAGTTAAATGAACCTTGGAAAACCTTTATTAGGAATATCGCAATGGATTCTTGCCTTCTTGTTTCAAGGCTTCTATAGTTACACACTGTGAGAAGTTCGGCATGGTGAGCATATTTTGGGTAATCACCCTTTGTTCTGTACCATAGATATCTGAGTATTTTTTTTGTATTTGTTCTATATTGTTTTTATATTTGAGCTGATGAGGAGCCCAAACCGTAGATGCATATTCTAATTTGGTTCTAATTAGATAATTGTATAAGTTTCGGAGGATATCGGTGCTGTTAAATTCTCTTGATATTCTCATTATAAAACCGAGTAGTTTGTAACAGTCCGATATCAAACGTGAGACATGGTTAACGAACGTGAGTCCGACATCGAAGGTTACGCCCAAATCCTTGAATTCAGAAACTCTGTTTAGTGCCACTCCCTGTATAGTATACTGATGGTGGATTGGTGAAAACGATCGACTATAAGATACACAGACACATTTATTAATGTTGAACAGAAGATGATTTTGCTCACTCCACTTATATAGCAGGATAAAAAAGTATTCGAAACCTTAGAGAGAATGATTCTTTGGTCTGACTTATAACAATGGTACATGGAGAGGAAGGTATGATGAAGAGCTCTACACCCTGTATGGTAAAGGTAGCATAGCCAAAGCTTTACAAATTGCTAGACTATACTGACTTATAGCACATATATATAAACTAGTGATCAGTGATCTGATAAGGTGAAGGAGAGTGAGTCAACCAAAACTAAGGTGTCTTGATGGTATTACAGAGAACTGCTTCGCACGCTGGGTGTAATCAATTGGAGGGTGGATGCTGTACCGGACGGGTACAAAGACTGTAGATAGGCACGTTGGTTGCCGCGTAGCGCTCAGAGAATCGACGTCGCGAATTCCGTAGCGAAGATCCAGTAGAAGAAGAAGAGCAGGGAGAGATTCCTCTCAGGCAGTCGAAGTAGGGTAGCGGGTCTCAAGTAAAACGCAGTATAGTCGGTTGTTACTGAGAAGTATTTATTTCCAAAATCAGGGGCCCTCTATATTAATGGTCAGTCGGCCATCACAAGCGCACATTGCCCGCGAAATACAACAACTTTCGGGGTTTAGGCCCTGCTTAAGCCGACTGGCCCCCGACCTACTCCAATCGCACCGCTCCCCAAGTCACTTATTTTCAGTGCGGTCGCGAACGCGATCGGAGTCAAACAAACATACATATAAACTCCAAAATATAGCAAACATTTACATATACAAACATATGTAATAAATTATACACATACAATGATTATACAAATACATAACCATTTCAACATACTATGTCTAATATTTCGTGTTACATACTATTACAAAGATACAAGAACATATACTCGTACATTTCAAACGGTAACAAAATAACAGAGTTCATACATAGATTTACACAGTTTAAATAGACAAATATTAGGTCCTTACATATGAAATTGGCGTTTTGCCGTACTGGCAACTTTGATCTCAAATATCTTCTCTTTGGTTAGGAATTCCAAATTAAAATTTATACAGCTATTTACTCAAGTATTTGTGTTTCGAAAATTATAATTCATTTGTTTTTTCCTCAATTGTTTTTTTTCTTTGCGTCACTCAGTTTACAAAATGGAAAACTTGAAATATCGCGTTATTTACGAGTACGAGTTCCACCGTGGCACCAGTGCTGCAGAAACGGCTCAAAGGATTAATGATGTGTATGGCGACGGTGCCGCAAAAGAAAACACAGTGCGTTTTTGGTTCCAACGTTTTCGTTCTGGAAATTTCGACCTGCGGAATAAGCCCCGTGGACGGCCGGAGGCCAAAGTTGATAATGAAGAATTGAAGGCTATTGTGGAAGCGGATCCATCGCAAACCACGTCCGAGTTAGCTGCAGGCTGCGGTGTTAGTGATAAAACTGTTTTAATCCACTTGAAGCAAATTGGGAAGGTGAAAAAGCTTGAAAGGTGGGTACCTCATGAATTGAGTGAAGCAAATCAACAAACGCGCGTTGACTGCTGCGTTGCATTACTCAACCGGCACAATAATGAAGGGATTTTGAATCGAATCATTACCTGTGATGAAAAGTGGATCCTGTATGATAATCGGAAGCGCTCATCGCAATGGCTGAACCCTGCCGAACCAGCCAAACCATGCCCCAAGCGAAAATTGACTCCAAAAAAGTTACTTGTGAGCGTTTGGTGGACTAGTGCTGGTGTCGTTTACTACAGCTTTCTTAAATCTGGCCAGACGATTACGGCAGATGTCTATTGTCAGCAACTGCAAACCATGATGGAAAAGCTAGCTGCTAAACAACCGAGGCTGGTTAATCGCTCTAGGCCACTGCTGCTTCATGATAACGCTAGACCACACACTGCACAACAGACGGCTACCAAATTAGAAGAGCTTCAATTGGAATGTCTAAGACATCCACCGTACTCTCCGGACCTTGCCCCAACAGATTACTATTTTTTTCGAAATTTGGATAACTTCTTGCAAGGGAAAAAATTCAACTCCGATGGGGCAGTCCAAACCGACTTCAAAGATTTTATTGATTCCCGTCCGAATGGTTTTTTTAGTAAAGGGATCGATGAACTACCTATGAGATGGCAAAAGTGCATAGATAGCAATGGTACATACTTTGATTAAATAAATATATTATATTAAAAAAAAATCAACTTTATGTTCCTCCCAAACAAAACGCCAATTTCATATGTAAGGACCTAATATTAGGGTGAATTTGCCTCCAGATCTACACAGCATTGTCTATTCCATCATACCACATACACACACACAAGGGTGACGCCACACGTCCGATACAGATGCCGTTGAGAAAGGAAAGCGGTAGAGAATCCTGCAGGCAAACTATAAGCCATTTTGGATTGTAGATGATGTAACCTATTGGAAAGATCTTATGAGATAAGCCCAAATATTTTAATATCTTATTTGAGTCCAATCTGTACTTTTCTATTTTCCTTAAAACATGTGTGTAATTCCAGGATATAGTAATCTATTACTTTGCTATCAATAAACAATGCAATAATTATTTTAATTTTATTGGGTCTTTCCTCTGCATTGGATGATCCACCCGATAAGATAGATAATGGAGGATAAGCATCCGTGTCATCTTTTCATTCTTCATTATCTTTGGTTAGTCATAAATTATGTTCATCAGATTAAAAACAAAACTCCATTGATGACCCAACTATATGGGTTAATACAAGGAAAGATACAATAATAAATTGGTCCTGAACTTTGCATATTGTGTGGAATATTGAATCAAATGTATCATTGTAGACCTAAAAATAAAATTGCAACAAGCTTACTATTTTAGATTTATTTATTTATTTATTTATTATTACACATGACAAGAAATATACACAATTTGAGAAAAAACAACAGGTAATTTGATTTGGACATATAATTTTAATGGATCTGGGTTTGTTGCATTTCATTTGTCGTATCCCCAGTAAACTAGGCTTTTGCCTGTATCTCACTGAGGATATTTAGCATGAAAAAATAAATCGATACTTCTTTCCGATTTTTGATAACACAAAAAACCCCGTTGCACGCTCTCATCAACCTGACAAACAGTGACACTCAACTACAACTGGAAACATCTTGCGAAACTCAACTCTTCACACATTATCACTCCAGAAAGACCAAAAATATTCATCCCACAATATACCGCACACAATCATAAGAATAAAAATCAAAACAAATCCAAAACAAAAAAAAGAAGAAAAAAAGAAAAACACACAGAAACACAAATACAAAAACAACCAAAATTAAAACAACAAGAAGAGACCCACACTCACGAGCTCACATAAATCCTTTCCACTCGTCATTCATATTGTATCGAATATAATTATGATAAAGTGTGCTTTATACAAAAAATGCTAAAATTTTATTTATCAATAAAATTTACGATATAACTTCATTGATTTAACTGTCAAACTTCATAGTTTTGAGGTAATTAAGTTTTTAGTATTTAAAGTATGAAAATATACTGTAACATTTTAATGGCCCCAGGGATCTAGTTTGTAAGGTGACTGTCTTCCAACTTAGAGTTTTTGGGTTCGATTCCCATTGGAATCAAATTAATTTAAAAAATCGTTCTAGTCTGATTTTATCTAAAGGCCTATTTAACATCTTTCTGGTTGGTTGTAAGATGTTTCCAAATGGCAATAAAACCACTAGGTTTTAATATGTAATACAAGATAAAATACAGTTTATTGTTGAAATTTAAACAGTTTCATGTTGAAATTTGAACTTCAAATTATTTTCAAAATTTTGACATAATCTGAACAAATCTTACCGTTTAATTAAAATAATGACTTATTTCGAATAATGACAACATAGCTAAAGTAATAAAAAAAAATATATGACTTGTAAATATTTATTTATTCATTTATAAGTAAACGGTACTATGTATTGTACCTTATAACAAAAATAACAAAAAATATAAAAGAGCCTGAGAAAAAAATATAATAGTGTTCAGCACATTAAGTTTGACAGAATATACAAAAAAAAATTCTACCCAATTACAACAAGAATATTTAGAATGAAACAAGTATCAAATCGTAAAACCACATATTAACCCTTCCTTCCCTGTGATGTGTAACTAGTAAACATTGCTTCTAAAAACTTTAATATCTCTATAAATATAATAAATACTGGCTTCAGATTTTAGGTATTCCTCCGTAATACATTTACGCATTGAATGAAAAAATAATACTTATAATAATTAGCACTTATCGGCCACATCAGAGTTATTTTGTGAAAATCGGGAATAAATTCACCAATACAATCAAACGTATGCCAGTGTGTAACGTAGGTATATTTATTCTAAAAAACCGGTATGGGTGAGGAAGCGACGCTATTCACGGATCACTCTTACTCTACTTCGGTATATGGGAACGTAAGAAATAGAATCTCAGTTCGCTCGCTTCTCTCGCTTTCGGGCATCCATTTGAGGTGGTCGCTTCGCCCGTTTTGTGAGCGTCGGCCGATATTTTTTTCATATTTTCAGCAATAAAATTTCAATTATTATCACTTTTGACTTCAAATTTAATTAATTTAAGCGTTTGGCTATGAATATTCTTATTTTTCCGATTTTGAATCACTTATTTTTACATGTGTATTGAATACACAGCATCGGAACGCGCGGATTTTTTTAGCACAGGAAGGGAAAGGTTAATGTATTATAAAATGGTTTACTCGGTATTTCGTCACCCCACATATCCAAACCATCTCAACGTGTTCTTTTTCACCTTACTTAACATATCAGATTTTAGCTCTCATCCATCCTTAATAATTAAATGTCTTATTCTGTTATACATTGACACACCACATATTCTTCTCAGTGCAATAATTTTGACTGCATGGGAATTAAAATTCATACATACTGCTTAAATATTACTCATAATTAGTATATGATAGCTTACATTCTTCCTGATAATTACGTTTCTCGTTTTGTCACACATCGACATACAACTCATTTTCATTGCATCACGTTCACCGACTGACTAAACAAATTTATAATGCAAGCATAGGTGGGAGTGGTGGTAGAAGATGATCAAGAAAAGTATGGTTGGACCAAGCCAATGAAATTTTGAAACAAGTAAATGTGAGGAGTAAGAAAACAGAAGGAACTGTATGAAAAGATGAGAGGGTGGTTGTGGAGGAGGTGAACATAATGTATGTTGTGATTGATAAGATTGACAGTCTATCCTCTCTGTCTATCAAAACAGGAAAATTATGCTATGGTATAAACTTGTTCATTAACTTATTGAACACTTCATTGTATAACAATATGGCGGACTTATTGCCACGTGGCAATCTCTTTTAAACAACCATACAAAAGTAAATAAAGGAAGTTACATGGTAGAAAAAAATATTCAAATGATTCTTACAAAATGTATGAACAATATTTATAGAAAAATTAATGTGAGATATCATCAATCAAAGGAAAAGAAAGGGTTGGTGGAGAAGAAAGAAAAATCAGGAATGAAACACGTTATATTACTGAATAGAAATTAAGAGTTTTTTCAGTCGCTTCTTAAAGCATGCCAAGGACGTAGCGAGTCTTACATTGGTTTGTAACTGGTTCCAGAGTCTCACTGCATGGACAGTAAAACGACGTAGCAGTCCAATAAACAATCCCTGTTTGAGCATAGCGCAAGTCCATGATCGGATAGACGCTGAAAATTTTCAGCGAGATAAGAGGGGGTGGCGGGATGGTTAAGAATATTATACAAAGGATAGCATGTGAGTTTAGCGTCTACTTTTTCATTATTTTGAAGAATCTTGATAACTACTTTTTCATTATTTTGAAAGAATGCGATATCCAATTTCTAACATTTTAGAATACAACCAAACACTTCGTCTTCTATTGGTTCCTATAAATAGTTGATATACTACTGAGAGGAGAGATATCAAAGTTTAACTGTAACATCATTTGACCATACAATGGGCGTGGCCGGCGTCATATATCTCCATAGACGTCATATTTGTCCATACACGCTCCAACTTATTCAGACCGGAAACTGTTTGTTCCTTATTGCATATGTTTAGACACTATAAATTTTAATTTAAAAAATATGACTTGTAATAGTCTTGTAGTATGAAAATGCATTATAATGCTCTATTTAGGAAATGGACATTGAAAATAAAGAAGAAAATATCTTATTTGATGTAGTATTGATCTAAAACAGGCCTTCTTAAACTATGGGTCGCGACCCAGAATGGGGTCGCGTAGCAAAATTCTGGGGTCGCGAGAGATTTTAATGTCAAATATTTAAATACACGATTTTATAACATCTAGATGTGTATTTGTGCAGAGTCACACTCACACACCTGCATACAAACAAAGGTTGGAATGCGCGCGCACACGTGCAGCGAGACAATGATTCAATAACACTGACTAATGTGAACTACTGTAGTGTAGTATTGACGCTCTTCTAGTGTAGTCAATTGTCAGTGTTCCACCGTAACGAGATTTTAGTTTTTTTTATTTATTCGGTAATTAATTAATCAATTATTATATGCAATATGTTTATTTTTTTATATATGATTATATATTTATATTTTATATATTATTATTTTTTTATGTTATATTTATTGGATTTTAGGATCAAAATAATTTTTGGCCATGGATAAATGGCTGAACTTAAATAAGAATGGTAATGACGCAGATGATAATGCTACAAACTCTCCTCAGGCAGGACAAAGTATTGAAAAACAGGCATCTAATGTGCGAAAAAGAAAATATGATGAGTCTTTTCTTCAATTTGGCTTTACATTTCCAAATTGTAAGGGTTATGAACAACCTCTTTGTTTGATCTGCGATGAATTATTGGCTCCGGAGAGTATGAAACCATCAAAATTAAAAAGACATCTTGAATCAAAGCATGTTTCGTATGTCAATAACTATAATAAATACAATTTTACAACTTTTTGTACAATTTTTAATTTTAGATTTTTGTATGTTTCTAAACGAATTCTAAAACTATATATTTTCATATGTATATGTATATTGTTACCTTATAAATAAATCATCAAAAAATATTTATTTATCTTTCTTTTATATTTATATGGGGTCGCCAGGAAACTCGGGGTCAGAAAAATGGGGTCGTGAATGAAAAAAGTTTAAGAAGCCCTGATCTAAAAGGTTCATTACTTCACATCGTATGCCAAGAAACTCGCCCTCCAACTGCCGTACATACAAATACAATAATCCCTCCATTAGTGCGGTTAGTTGACTTTCAGAAAATACCGCATAAATAAAAACCGCGTAAAGTCATCAAACGATATATATTATCATATATAATAGGTGATTTTTTTACAAATCTCCATATATTCTATTCTTTCGTAGTAAAAATCTTAAGGAGGTATTCTACTCTAGAAATTTGAAAAAAAAAATGTTTTTATTTTTTACACATTCTTAAAGTTTAGTTAGACCTTTAAGAATATGTTTTCGAAAGGAAATTTTAAAATTCTCACTATTTACGAAGTTATAGCTATACATCAGGCAGCAATTACGCCGCACCGGAATGACTCGGACAATAATATCAAAACTTTAAACGTGTTTTTCTCGAAACAATTTTTTTCGACCTGGTCGACATAAAATCTCAAGTTATATTAAATTGATTGCCATCAAATTTTGTACAAAACTTTTATAAATACTTTTATATCGTCCCTACCTTGGAAAATTTATATCAATTTGTTTTACTATTGTAAAAAAATTTAAAAGTTTGAAAAAAAAGGATAAAAAATTGAATTTTCAGACAGCCGCCATTTAACCATTTTTATTGGTACCAATTATAACGATATTATTTTTTATTAAGAAACCGTGTATAATTTTTGTTTCAAATTTACGAAAAGGTTTCAATCATGTCAACCAGCTCACCTCCTTTTTTTTTTCACGACAAGATATAACAGCTGATAACATCTTGAATTTTAATTTTTTTTTGTACATTCTCAAATCATCAATAAAAAAACTGTAAAAAATGTACACGAAAAGCTTTTTTTGTTTTTTTTTTTATTTAGACTGAAAAAAAAACGCCCGAAATTCACGCCTCTATAGTTCGGAAATTCTAGGATGAGTCCTGTGACAGCTCACAAATTTGCCCCAATACAACCTTGTAACGATGTTCAGTAGTTTTAATTGTTTTATAAACTTTAATATAAACCTCAATTCTAATAAATAGCAAGTTATTTAGGTAAATACATTACATAAGGTTGTATTGGGGCCAATTTGTGAGCTGTCGCAGGACTCATCCTAGAATTTCCCAACTATAGAGTAGAATATCCCCTTAACCTTTTTACGGCGATGGCTCGAGTATCTTTCGTGTGTCCCACAGGCGGCGGTGTTTTACCTCAATAAATTTATATTGTATCTACATAAAAATATGACTCACCATTATCCCGAATCTGATTACTGTGGAACTGTGCGCCGATGCATTTTTTAGCTGACACTATACACACGTAATATTATCCAAATCAAAGCTATAAATATAGTGCGACAATATAAGAAGCAATAATCGAAGAAAACAATAATCGATAAACAATGAAAAAGGCAATTAATTCAATACGCAATACGCGTACTTACAAAAAAAATATCGACGCAAAATACGTCATATTGATCGGGAGCAATCGTCATTAGAAACATGACCTTCAACACACCCGAACGTGTGGCGCTAATAGTTAAAATGCTTTAAATTTCGACGGCCTCGAATCGGTCTGTTTAAATCCTTCTTATGGATCAAGTACTTGAAGTTTTGATGATTTTAAAAAAGATGTCACTAGAGGACACGTTTTGTCTTATATTCAGGTTAAAAATTTTAAAGAAGATTTAATTTTGACTGAGATATCGACACGCAAAGTTAGTGGCCACTTAAATGGCCGCTCGCCAGGACGGCACGTATAATGAATGGGCCAGTTAAGTGGTCCCCCGCCGTGAAAGAGTTAAATATTTTTTTTACTAAAGCTATATAAGTGTGCATTACATAGATACATAACATCACGCCGTATCCCTTACAAGGAAGCCACAGATAACTGATCTCCAAACTTTTCGTTACACAACTATCGTTTCCTCCACGTTCATACATCCCACCATGAACAATTTTATATTATCATATTTTCAGATTACTTCCTTTAAAAATCTGATCCTGCCAAGATTTCCTTGGTCTACTTCTTCCATACATACTTTGCACTTCTGACTTGTATACAGTACCCAGCAGTAAGTAATACACATCATTTGTAGAGCGTCGTCTCTGTCACACGATGCGCTAACAGTCCGGTCCGGTAACGACTGACAAATCGCGACGGAACACGTGTATGAATGACAGAGACGACATTCTACAAACGATGTGGATTAGTTACCGCCGGGTACTGTACTTGCTTAGTTATTCTTTCGTCATTTATTCTACTTATTCTAATACAAACTATGTATATTCTTAAAGCTCCTTTTTTTTATCTTACTCAAAATATCCACGCATTCATTTTTTATGTTTTCATTCCTCCTTATTTCATACCAGAGGTCCCCGAATTTTTTAAGAATAGGGCCATATCTGTGGCGTTATGGCAGAAGTTGATATATCCGTTTTTTGTCATTTTGTGTTTATTCTCCCAATTTATAGAAAACATTTCTCAGCATGTTGTGGCAAAACTTGGTGTGTCAGTCATTATCCCAACAAAAGATATACTGTTTTCCAAAACTTAAAAAATGCTTATTTGTACTGATTTTAACAGCTTATCAAAGTTAATATTGCTTCTCCTGTAAACTAAGGTAAAACGGACATATCAACTTCTGTCACAACGCCACAGATATGAGTATTAAAATTGCTTAGTGGGCCGGATTAAAAAAAATATTCACATATAAAACTATATAAGTTTAACAATAATTTAAACTCTAATAATTGCAACATATAACTAAACTTATAATTTAAACTCTAATAATTGCAACATATAACTAAACTTATAATTTAAACTCTAATAATTGCAACATATAACTAAACTTATAATTTAAACTCTAATAATTGCAACATATAACTAAACTTATAATTTAAACTCTAATAATTGCAACATATAACTAAACTTATAGTTTAAACTCTAATAATTGCAACATATAACTAAACTTATATATTTTTTTAATAATGACATAATAAACATTTTATCATTTATTCAAATAAAAATACTAGATATTCAGATATTTCGATTCGCCTCCGGCATTGAAATAGGGCTAATGAAAACTATGGGCTTGTTGTTTTGCCAGAACTACTTTATTAATATTAGGTGTTAAATTAGAAATTAAAATTATTTAAAAAAAATCGTTATGATTATCGAACAATTCCGAATGGTTGCTCTTTCTCGTCCCCGCTACCCTCCCGTATACTCTGTGGATACACATCAGAAGGAACACGCGTATTGCTAACAACACATCGCAGTCCGTTCATACATCGTCCGTTCGAGCAATTATATTTGGATGCATTTTACATGTGACATATATAGGTAATATTTTTAAAAGCATCCGCGGGCCGGATGAAAAGCCCTCGCGGGTTGAATCTGGCCCGCAGACCGTAGTTTGGGGATCCTTGTTTTATATACATACTTCAAATGTTTTTTTTAGTGCACGCATCTCCACAGCATCAAGTGGTTACTTATAGTGATAACTAATGAAACACAGTTTTGATGACAGCTATAAGATTTATATTATTTATGAGAAGAAAATACTCAAAAACACTATTGCTGGAAAAATATAATTTTTTTACTGTTCGTCTATCTTATAGTAAAACAAGAAATAAAATAAAACGATGTTGCCCATAGTAAAAAATAAATAAATAAATCGATTTAAAAAACAAATTTGTCCTTTTTTTTTAGATGATTTGGTAAATCGCTGTTTCACGCTACCACACGCTACAATCCGAGAGGTATGTGAGGTCTAAGATGTGGTCAGATGGGGACGATAGCATCGACGATACTAGTATCAACATGTTGTACAGAGAATAAATTCCACAAGAATCCTATACATAGTTCTGCATGGGGTGCCGGATGGACGGCGTCCACCAGGGAGACCCCCGAAACGATGGAGAGATAGCTGGAGCTCAGCATCACAAGAGGACAATCCTGTAATAACAGACTCTTGAGTCTACAGAAAGTTGAAGAAGAATAAGCTGTTTCATGACCATTACGATCACTTCAAGAGCGTTCCCTAACTAACTCAACCTATTGACAAATAAGAGAGGTTTAAATACTCCAGTCTAACAAGAACGCCACCTGGATTTCAGATATTAAATGGTCTAAGAGTAAAACAAGTGAATCTGTCCGGAATCGAACCTGAGGCGCCAACTTGCTTAGCATGAATACTAACCATAAGACCAAGACCGCCGACAAAAAAAGACGATGTCATTATTATGCGTTTAAAATTTCAAACAAAATACATACGAAGCAATACGCCGTCTCCCTGTCGAAGTAGCCAGAAAGGAGAGAGCTCTAGACTTTCCTATCGCGACACAAATCCACCTTTCACTCCCACACATCAAAGTTAGATTTTGATACTGTCCGAGTAGAGTATATGTTATAGTAACCCATTGACTTTGTTTCCTTTCGCTACACGCTGTTCGATTCTCTCATAACTCTTCTACCGTCTGAGAAAATAATATCTAAATAGCAGAATTCTTTAACTTGCTTTAATCTTGTATTATTCACCCATATATCATATTTACCACATTCCTTACACACTTTTCCATCGTCATGACTTTTGATTTCACAGTATTCATTCTCAGATCTTTCTCTTAACATCTCTTAATCAATTTACTTATCATATTTCGTAATTCATCTTCATTCTCTGTTATTGGCATACAGTAATCCGCACACATTATAATTCAATATTTAAATACCATCCATTGACATGTGTAGTTCCTTCACACACGAACAAGTAAACATAAAACAACCGTGTTAAAGAAAATTCGCGTAAATGAGACCACGTAAATGGAGAGCTTACTGCATTGTAAACATCGTCGACATCACGTAGACACACCAATATTTTGCGACACGGGTTCGATGGCTTATTTACACACGTCGAGCGCTCGACCGAGTACTCGGGCCAAAAGTACACGTTGGAAATTAAGTTAACTTATAGTTATACGAGTAATAAAGAAATAAGATTATACTTGAGAAAATGTAGGATGGTTCCTGTGACATTTTAAATCTCATGTCTCAAAGAGATAGGGTAAAATCGTTTTAATTACAAATCGAATAGTTTTTTTATAAATCGAAAAATCGTTTTTCTCTAAACTGACGTTTTAATTCCTAATTTTCACTATACGGACTTTCTAATGTATTGTATGATTTGTATCTATCTTTAAATAGGCCAAGATCCACTATGAATTAATACTAATTACGAACATTTAATTTTAGGTATAAAAAATCGAAAATCCAATTATCGTATACCCCATCCCTAGCCAATGCGGACTAACGTAGTGACTTTTGACAAACGTCACCAAATATTATTTGATTTTAACAAACTGCCACATTTTTGCTAATTTGTAACAAGATGTATTAATTTGCCATAAATAAAATATTTAATAATAAAATAATAATATAATACACCGTTTCACTTTACGTGACGTTCAGGCCAATTTGCCCTACCGTGTCAATAGAAGTTTCACTTCATAAAATATGCCGGTGGGTTCCGATCATCTCACTTCGGTGAGCTGTCGAATTAAGTACAGCGGCATGACCGATAAGTTTGCTGGTATGCCACTACTCACTTATAT
Organism: Odontocerum albicorne; assembly: GCA_949825065.1. Taxonomy (NCBI): domain Eukaryota; kingdom Metazoa; phylum Arthropoda; class Insecta; order Trichoptera; family Odontoceridae; genus Odontocerum; species Odontocerum albicorne. Next base: position 32,280,637 of record OX463858.1, read on the forward strand.
AAAAACAAACTCCGCGGCATATATTTACTTTCTTACTGAATTAACGTATTGACAAGGGGAGCCTCAACTACGAAACTTAATAATGATGATAATTTTTGTGAATATTTAATCATTCATTATTTCTACGTGACCTAATCATCTCAATGCTAATAAATAAATAAAAAAAACCCAAGTCACACTAACAGACGTCATCGATTGTATTCAAGACAAACCTGTTTCAGTCCGTATCATAAATCGATTTGGTTTTTTTTTTCTTCTTTAATTTAATAAAACGGTTTGTTGCCTCGCAATAGTTAATAAATGGAATGAAAATATAAAGAAAAACTCGTGTAAAGAGAAATATTCTGAAAATAGTTGCCAGAGCACGTGATTTGTGTTGTTACGTAAACGTTTTAACGTTTGACATTCCGGTCCGGTGCTGATACGACCAATAGCGAGCACCATATAGGACACACCTTTAAACCGACCAATCCCCACAATTCCCAGTTTTCACGACGAATTCAAAAATCTAAGCAGGACCGTGTACAGGTGAAGTGTTGCCTTAAGTAATAATAATTACACGTTATACGATTACGAACAGCAAGTTCCGTGCATGCTCAAAAGGTTTTAAACTCTAAGGCCGAGGCTACACAGGTTAGGTGCTAAGCTAGGTTTTACGTGACTCATATACTAGGTGACTTCATGCATGGACACACCAAAGTGCTTCGCATAAATTCATTTGACATTTGGGAGCGGTTGAGTCAACAAACGATGCCACTCTCAAAACTAACCAATTTCATTACAACTTACCATCTTTATTTACTTCCTGTGCAAATTCATTCCAAAGTGATTTTATTACAGGAACATTTTGTATAATTTGCTCGATGGGTTCCACAAAGGCTTCCTTTTATACACAGCTGTTATTAAAACTTCCTCCATCTTGGAAAATCACTTGGTGACACAATAAAATTAACCAACACATATGTTCGCTAGAAGATTCACTCAGTGACTAATCGTCATGTAGTGTGGCGCGAAGCGTGCAGTGTGGCCATTGCGATTGTATGTGGTGCGTTGGTTTGGTAGGATATGTCGCCTAACTCGCAGCGTAGCTCTAAGCACCAAGCGAGGATCCTACCTGTGTGGCCTCGGCCTAAGTTATGATTAATAGGGTGCATGGCCGCGCTGCAACGCGCAGGACTTCCGTGCGGAAGGTTATCGGTTCGAATCTCGTGCTATGCTACTCCCCTCGAATAACACAGGCATAGTATTCGGGGGTATAAGGATACATATGACTTCGGTTATATCTATTCTTTAAAAAAATATGAAAAAAAAAACATGCTGCGCTCCGATCGTCTCATTTCGGGGTGCCATCGGATCTAGTATAGCGGTGTGGTCGGTGAGTTTGCTGGTGTGTAACGACTCACTCACATAAAAAAAACTTCATGGCACAGCTTCGCTTTCCAATTGAGTTGACATTGGAATGATGAGAGATCCTCGATTACGAAGTCGAGCAACGTAAAACGAAAAAAATATTAATATGGCTGTAGACAATATTGTCTCCCGACCACGCTCTTGAATGTCTAAGTCACTTATTCGAATAAGTTAAAGGGTACCATATGAATAAATTAAACCTTTTCTGAAACAATAGAGGAAATATACAGCCATTTTGTATGGGCTTCTATGTAACAAATATAGTTTTAAGACATAATTTAATTAAGTCAATAGGGCACTTAAACATATGGTATATTCGAATTAGATAGAGTCAAAATCTGCTAAGGTGATACAATAGTATCAACTTTGATGTATGTCAGTGAAACTTTGACGTGGAATGATGTATCAATGTGTGACTGAATACGGAATGAAGTGATTCGGGATGATTGTGAACTTAGGGCTGATGTGTTGAGTACGATGAAAAAGACGACCTCCGTGGCCTAGTGGATAAGACGCTTGTCATCTGACTACGCCTGTCATCTGACTGGTTACGAGTTCGATTTCCGCTGGAAAAAGATTTTATAAAAAAAAAAGGATACCAGTTTGGTTTTTAGTTAAGGCCTCTTTAATATCTTTCTGGCTAATTGGAAGAGATTGTCACATGGCAATAAGTTTGTCAGGTAATAAAAAAAGAGCACTCTGAGATGGTGTGGGCATGTAGAAACAAATATACTCGAACCGGACGGTTTGAAAATCTGCTAAGATAATAGTCCACAATTGTATTTTGATGCCAATTTTGATGTATGAGAATGAAATGTGGATGTGGAAAAAGACTGAGTGAAGCCGAATAAATGTTGTAGAAAGGTGTCTATTAAAAAGAATACATGGAGTGACAATGTATGTCAGAATACGCAATTAAATGCTTAGATATGTATGTGGACTTAAGGCTGATGTATTACGTAAGGTGAAGAAGAGCAATCTTAGATGGTTTGGGCGTGTAGAACGAATTAATGAAGAAAGACTAACAAAACAAATATATAGTGCAAATGTGAGCAGAAGGCTTGGTAAAGGAAGACCAAGGAAAGTATGATTGGATCAAGTGAATTATATTTTGAAAGAAAGATACTTAGAAAGTCAGAGAAATCGTAGAAGCTGTATGAGAAGGGGTATGGATGTGGAATAGGCGAAAGATGTATGGTATGTTGAGATAGAAAAATCTGGCGCTTTTCATTCGGCCTACCCCAACAGAAAGATCGCGTGATGGCAAGTATGTACCTATATGTATTCCACCAGGAATCAACCTCAGACTCCTGGGCTAGAAGAGAGGCATCTTACCCACTAGACCACGGCCACATCTTCTTCCTTCATGTTTTTTTGACGTTCACCCATCAAGAGTATTGTTCAACATTACCATATACACCCATAAATAAACATAATAAAAGTAACATTTGTGATTTTAAAACTTATAAGTACGAGTAAATATTTATCAATAATGTTCACGTAACACAATGACTCAATGACACAATGTCGGAATGTCATGAAAGTTTGACACGTACAATAACTTCTAAAGGTTGGTACTAACTGAGAATGGTATGGATTTGTTATTAGATGCGCCATCTGTTGTTTAGTCTCGGGACTTATTGATCGATGTATTATTATATAACACATTAATGGATTAAATTAAAGGTGTTATTCATTAACACGTTCACTGCGTCGAACACGGCTCCCGTGTCCATACAAAATATTTGTATGGACACGGGAATCCTTGAATGTTTAGTGCACTCATAAACGTCTCCCGATAAGGCTTCGTCGCCGGTTTCATGCGTTTTGAAGACACGAAGGAATACACTTGTATATGATGTTTAAATAGAAAGTAGAACTTGATTTTAAACAAAGTTATGGGTTTTCAAAAATTCGCGAATTTTCAGCATCTCTGTATGACATTAAGTATTTTATACGCAGTGAACGTGTTAAGGGTTTACATTAAAGGTGTTACTCATTAAGGGTTTAAATTAAAAGAAAAGCAAAAGTCTTATTAACATAAAAACAAATTTATCTTAAATATTATTGTCAAGTGTATTTAATCATAGAAAAAATATTGTTATAAATTTTGGTAGTTTAATTTTTAACTCGAATAAACAAAACCCTAAACTTTTGCTCTCTTTAACAACATTCACATACAGGTCCTGAATAAATTAGATTCAAATTTCACCCTCGTTTGTTTCAAAGCTAGCGGCTATTTGTCATCCGTTTTCCCACCGATATAAAAGAAATCCCAAAATGGAGATCAATTATCATTGTTTTCAAGTAATTACTCGATAAAACTCGTTACCTTCGTAATCTAATTTTGTGCATTTTTGTTATATATATATATACACGATCGCTAAGTCTAGCGACACGAATTCGATCTTTCCTTTCAGACTTGCGCTGTACAAGTTTTCAGTCGCGGTCCGTCGATCTAACGGTGCGGTTGTGTCGATTAACATAACGAATATAACGGCTCAATATACGAAACGATTTTGAGCGGTTTTTGTGGTCGGTTAAATTATTTAATTCGATAAAAAAATGGCTATTCTGCAGTCATTATTTCGTCTCGGCGTTTCGCACCAGATTCCTACCAAATATAATCGTTTAATAAACGACGCCCGGCTGTGCAGTGCTATTGTCAATCGTGTCAATCAGTGTTCTTACAAATCCACGGCACCTCCTGTCGTGAAAAATCCTCCGAAAGATCCATTGGACCTAAGCTTCGACGATCATGTAGCTTCTTTCAAGAGTAAAACTACTACCGAACTGATCAGGGCTTATTTCGTCTACCAAATATGCTCTTTCGAGTATTTGGTAGAGAATAATATGAAGGTAAGAACAATTGCATAACTTTTATTACATCAGCTGTCAACCTATTTTCTGTCATCGCAATATCCTTTTTATATCATAGGTTCAATTTCCGCGCGCTTCTCGTTATGAAACCAATTCAGTTTTATTCGTTTAGAGATGGGAAGTTTGCATTAGTTCATATGTTACTTATGTTAATTGCCTAAAAATAATTCCTATATTTTTCCGATTTTTACTAAATCGAAATTCTTTTTTGTACATATAGTAGTATGTTAAAACAAAATCAAAAATATTTATGGAAATAAAAATATTCATAGCAAATTTTTTTTTCAATATATGTAAAACAAATTATTTTTCTAAAAAAATATTTAGTTTTCTAGTTTTATATATTTTTTCCTAACCGGCAATTTTTATTCTTTATAGGGATGGGAAAATAATGCAGTTAGTTTATTCGTAAATGACTAAAAACTGAACCATTTAATTATTATTTAAGAATAATAAAGTGCTGGGTTTTATATAAGAAACCAGATGTAAAACAATTACTCAATCAGAAAAAGGGATATATATTTAAATCTTCATATTTAGCTGTTCATTTTTATCGAACTATTGAAACTAGCATACTTTTAAGTAAAATTTAGTTATTTTTCATATTTTTTTCTAGTTCTTTTGACAACCGGGTTAGTTGCATAAGGGTTCGCTGTAACAATATTAATTTCACGTGAAAACAATTGTGTTATGTCAATAATTCTACGTAGATGGGCGAGCAGTGCATGCCCGCTCGATATGAGGAATATTATTGCAAATTGTGGTGTTATCGTTATGTTATATAAAATAACGATCAATCAAATCCCTGGCGTATACCAGCACCCTTGCAATGGCGAATTTCATTTACTCAACAATTAGGGTTGGCACAATACACAAATTTTACTGAAAATAATACAAAAAAAAAACAATTCATAATAAAAGAGCCGTGAATATGCCTATTTAATTCATATGACTATTTGTTATATTTTAGTGTTTAACGATTTCAATGAATAATTGATTATGTGTTAATTAATTGATTCATTCATATAGTAGTCCTCCATATCTTTGAATTGATGATGCGGTTGAAGAGCGTGGGTGGGAGATAATATTGTACGGCACCAGTAGGGTCAAAAAACCACCGGTTTGGGCAACTAATTCAAAGTTCACCACCGCACGTGGATAGGCAACATCACTCACGCAGACGTCAACCGCACCAACTCTTGCCAGGCGTGATTTATTGGACACACTAAAATCCGCAAATACGTACGTTTTCGTACAAGCGCTTATTTATTTAATTTCATCGAATATATTAATTTCATTTATTTATTTATTTTATTTTATTTTATCGAATAATGCTGACATGAAAATAATATCCTACATTTTTTACTCGATTAATCAATGATCTAAGCTGTCAAAAATAAAAATTAACGTATTACACTTCATTCTACACATCATCATTTGCGGTTCATACGGCTCGACTTTAAAACGTTCTTCATAGCTCAATCAGATGTGCTACTACATCTTTATAAGATTATAAA